>JAOTRO020177530.1:0-19327 GCA_028566515.2 Pyracantha coccinea | reverse complement strand
AGGGCTTTGCAAAAAGTCAAATTTTTATTCCATTATTTAAATAATTTCTTGAATGTGAAAACCAACGAATGAACGAGGAGCAAAACTCAATTTTTGTTCCGTTCATCAAAAGATATATTTTCATCAACTTGTTTGTGTTTTTAGGGTTTTGTTCTACAATGGAGAGTAAAAGTAGCTATGAGGGCTCGAATAGTCATTTCATATTAGAGTTAAAAGTTGTTTAGTATTACATTTTTAAGTATGATGTATTCAACAATATGTGGGGTGTTAATAAAAAAATCATTCTCTAAATGGCTATTTCAAGTATACGCACCACCCACAAACACCATCGGTATAGATCCACCACAAAGACAATAAACCCAACATACCAACATCAAGGTACACACAATGTTATCAGCACACGAGACTGCATCAAGTCATATGCCACTTCATAGGTAGGAGTTGGACATGGAAATGGGGATTAGTGCTTGAATTCCTTCAGTCGGATCCCCAGCCCCAAGCCTCCCAAAAAGCAAAACAGCACATGGTGATGGAGTTTGATCACTTTGACTTCACACTTTAATTAATTTATGTTTGAAAGAAGCAAGGGACCCAAAACAGAAGGAGAAGGATCCAAAAAGCCTTTGCAACACATCCAATGAAGTATTTTGTTGATCCAACAAAATTAATTTTGTTTGGTTTGGTTGGTCGTTTGGATATATATTAGATTATCCACACGCAAGAACAACCACACATTTACAAACAGCCATGCATTTCATTTCGACCCATGCACGATTCCAGCTCTCTTCAGTCTAATCAATATTTGTTTATTAGGGCCTGCATTTACAGACGAAGCAATCACATGATCTCGTAAACGATGATTTGTCTTTTCTATTGGAAATATAATTTGAAAAAAATAGTGTCAAGCAAGAAATACGCTTTTTTTCTTTCTGTTTTTGTACATTTCCCTCATTGCCCAACCTAACATTTGATGATACTCATAACCACGTAAATTGTATGCTTTTGTTTTGTTTTGTTGAGAAGACAGAGAACATTTATAAGATAAAGTCCAAACGGACATATTAGCATAGGTAGTTCTAAGAAGAACCAGCAAACTGAAAGAAGACGCCACTCATGCAAACAAAGCATAAGTAAATGTTCTTCTCTGATGCAATTACAAAATTACATAAAAGAAAAAACACAAAACGATTTCACCCCAAAAACAAATACTCTATAGGTGCTCAACCAGTAGAAGCACAAAAGTGGCCAATAGAGAAAAAAACTAAATGTAAATTGTATGCTTTTGTCTCATAAAAATTTCACATTTTAATAGCCCTTGCATTTCAATGATTTGAACCTAATAAACATGATGAAACGAAGAGTTATAAGAATATAAACACGAGCATCGGAAGGCTCTCATATTTCATTTCCACATTATATAAGAACGGGGACTAGTTGTGGAAGACTCACTCCACATCGAACTTTAACGATCCGAACATTCTATTTTGTAAGTCTTGATTCATAGATCATTCTTTCAAAAATTCAATTCAACCCGAAATCATTTGCCTATTTAATTAGCATGATGAAATTTCATTGTTTCTTATAGAACAAAGTGTTCGTTAATTTCTTTGAACGTAATTAGATGTCTTAATATTTCCGATTTGGCTAATATTTTGCAAGAATGATCAATGATGTGCAACTTGTAAAATAGACAGTTCGGATTATTGAAGTTCAATGTTGTGTGAACCTCACAACTAATTCCTATTAAAAAAAAAAAACAAAATCGAGACCCCTTCTCTTAATGGCCTCGTATATATGCTTACACGCATGCAAGTGCAACGTTTATCAAGTATGTGTGTATAAGAAGTCATATGTATGGTGAATACATGATTACTATGATGTTCTTATATTTATTTTGTTTTTGCTACAATAAAACAAGATCTTGTTAAGAAGAGGCTTGTGTGTATATAAAGATGGCTACACAATTAAAACCTATTAATACTTCTGAGTATAAAAAAGAGAGACCTGGGCAGTCATGACCAAAATTTAGTTACAAATTTGAGCGAAACAGTTGGAACTTACAATCTACAGATAATATAAGAAGGGTAAACTTGAACTATGTCTTTGTAAATGATATGATGTAGCGGTTAATGGTTGAACTCATTTTTTGAATATTAAAGAAAGAATTCAACCATCAACTGTCACGTCATGTGGTTTACAAACTATAGTCTACAAAATATAACATAAAAACATAGTCTCCCTAACATTTTCCATACAAAAAAGAAGAGAAAATAAAATACTTGATAAGGGGAATCCCTAGTCTACAATCAAATGTATCATTAATCAATAATACCACATTAGCTTGAAACCAAAGCAAAGACTTTAAATGGAGACAAGGTAAAGGACACGTTCAGTTTGTCCACTCCGATTAAGAAACCCTAATTGATAAACGGCTATTATTCACACACTTAACCTTACATTGCAACGTGTGAGATTCAACTAAAGCAAACACATATTTAGATTACATTAGTGAACCACAAAAATTATTTTGTGTTGGATTACCAACTCATCATAACAATTTGATGTAACAGGTCGATTTCACTTTCAATCTGGTTCACTTAAATGTAGTTGAAAAATACGACCCTCTAGCGTTACTATACTTGGGATTTAAATTGTACATTTGGCAATACCTTCGTTCCCGGCCAAAATTAAGTATTTATCTCTCCTTGTAAGCTTGGTGCATTCAAACCCGGATGCCTTGCCAATCTCTCCTTGCACGTAATTAGCCGCATGAAAGCTTGATCTATTCCCATCACGACAAGTGGACAGCCCGGATACCTTCTCCAGCAACTGAACGGTGTAGATCGGTGAGGGGTTCATCATAAAGAAAAGTGGGTCCAAGCACTTGAGCCCGCCAGCAGTTGTGCCATGGAACATGCCGACGTGGGTGTTGATTGCAACAGGAATTATTTCGTCACTAATTTCTGTAAACAAGGGACTAAACCTAAGGAGGTAGGGTTCACGACATGTCGTTCCTTCGGGGCAAACAACGACGTCCCCTTGATTCAACAACTTCTCCATCTTCTTTCCGTCTCGATGGCGATTTCTTGTTAATCGGACGGTCTTGATTGGTGAGAGGATCTCAGCCATCTTGCTTAGGCTGTACGTTACAGCATGTAGATTTTTCTTCAGTGCGAAGCAAAGGTAGAGAGGGTCTAGTAGGGTTCTATGGTTACAAACGTAAAGCGTACCTCTAGGCTTGTCCTTTGGAAGGGTTTCACTCTGAGCTTTTGGACCTCCCACAGTCAGTCGTAGACCACTGAAACACAGTAGAGGGAACGACACGTCGTAAGGCAGTGATATTCCCACGATGATTCTGAAGATTGCTATGGCAATTCCTAGTGGTAACCACATCAATATTGCTAGGGTTTCAAGTGGGGTTGGTGTGAGAGCCAATCGACCATCATGGAAAACGAGCTTCTTTTGGTATCTGTCTCTTGGTAGGTTCTTCCAGCTCCTCTTATCTGAATCTCCCACTAGATAAACTTCCTGTACGTGCAAATTGCAACAATTTTTCAGGCTAAGACGGAAAATATTGCAAACCTTAAATTTAATTGAACATAAAGTTAACCAAATCGCAATCGAGGAAGAAAAAGAAAAGGGTGAATGGACTAAACCATCTCTCAAAATTTTGAATAATCCAATTAGACACATACAAATGGTACCATTAATTCTTGATGACCTTCTACCACAGTGGTGGAGATAAGTGTTGCCCTTGCACCAATGCGTGGGTTCAAATCTGGCCCGTCGGTTTTTTAATCTAACATTTCTATTGTTTGACCAAAGAAAAATCTTGATGACCCTCTAAACCATGTATATTACGTACAGATAACTTTGTGTCTACATTATTGCACTACTCCACTATTTTAAGTTGCAATTGTGTTTTTAAGGATAGGTCAGTGAAAATAAATATTAGTAGGTGATCATATTAACCTTAGTTAGAGAGTAAATTTTTATTTATTGATCTTAGTTGAACAAAAAATTATTTTATTGACCTATGTTCGAAAATGATATGTCCACGAACTTATACCAAAATATGAATTTTGTATAAAACTAAACCAAATCTCTTTAATGTATATGAAAATTGTTATATAAGTTTATTCTAAATCTCTTTAATTTTTAATAACCTGCTATAATTATACCGTTTTATCATATCACCTAACAGCTTAAAAGCTGAAAAAACAAATATCAGTACGTTTTTATTATAATTTGGCTAAATGACATTCATATAGACTCTAGTTTTTCAAATTTTGCATTATGGCCTATGAAGTTTCAATTCTTTATTTTTATATATAATTAAAGGAAAGTAAACTAATTAAGTACCCTTGGTTGTCAATTAAACTGAATTAACTTCTTGAACCCACATGAAAATTGAATAAGGGAAGTACCTTGCAATAAGAGAATAGTTGGTGATCATTAAATTTGTTGGAGGCAGAGATACCAATTGTATCAAAGCCCATGCTATCATGTCCACCATGTTCTTTTCCTTCCAAAAGCGGCGAAACAATATTGCTCTCCTCTTCCTCCATGATACCGAAAAAGTATCCACCAAACGCCTTTAGCTTCTTCCCGATCACCGTATCAATCTCCAAGTAGTCTTTTAAGAAGCTTTCGATCATTACTTGCGGTAGCTTACTAACACCAACTTTATTCCCACCTCTTTGAAGCACCTCAAAGGCTTCCAACCCAACATCTTCCAAGAAGAACTTAGGCAAAACAGCTGTGCCAATTCTAAAGCTGTCTTTCTTAACCCCAAAGAAGCAGACCATCACCATTATTTTCAACCCTAATTCGTCACCGACGAAAAATATGATAGGGCATAAAAGGAAAAGAACAAGTGCCCTTAAGAAATTTCCAGCTTCAAAAGCCACGAGCATGAAGTAATTAAACAAACAAGAGGATTTCAGTAGAGCTCCTTCGACGTTGAAGACGATCCGAGTTTGGTTTGTGAGGTTCGATCTTTGAGAGTAAAGAGAACCGAACGAGTTGTGATTTTTAGACTGGCTGCTTACACTTCTGGGGAGACCTCTGAGTTTCCGAAAGAAAATGCGATATGAAAACAAAAATGGCATCAAGAAAAAGGCCGTGGGCATTTTGAGAAGAATAATATGTATTCTCCAATCCAATGCTACAAGTCTTACAACTTAATTAGGCTATTTTGTGTATCGATCAAAGCCATATGTTGTTTTTTTATATAGTTGGAGATATATTTCATGCCCTCATGCTTCACTTTTATTACGAAAATGCTCACGTCAAAAATACAATTAAATAAGCATCTTGTCGGCGCTGCCAACTGCCAGATCGAGGCATGAGGCTATTTAGAAGAGGATTATCTCTCCTCCTAATCTTCTTATCTTTTCATCTTCTCTTATTTAAACAATCACTGTTAAATCATGTCAATATTTTATATTAATTTTTTTATAGAGATAATAAGCAAAAAAATAATATGTGAGAGGAGGGGAGGGAAAAGAATACTACTCCATCTTTTCCATGCAAACTTGGTCCAAATAAACAATAAAATATTTTTCGGATTTCGCTCTTTAATTCGAAAGATTTCAAATAATTTATAAGATCTATCATCTCTAGGTTTTTTTTTTTCTTTACGTTGAAACTAATATGGACTATTGTTAATTTCTTACCTCTCTTATTGTGATTTGGGTTTATACCTTCTCACTTTTCTTAGTTTTTTTTTTTATTTTTTTTTTATTTTTTATCAACTCACTTTTCTTAGTGTAAATTAGCATTGTTATATTGTTTTTTTTTTAAGGCAACTTCAAACCAACAGGATCTTCAACTTTGCGAGGGTCGTTGGGGGAGAGAAACGTCGATCGTATACAATTTTATTCTTACTTTACAAAGAAATTGCTTCCATGACTCGAACCCATAATTGATCACAAAAGACTAAAAGAGCAACATTTTTGTTGCGCATTTTTAATTAAAAAAAAATTGTCTTACCTTAATCTTTTAATTTAGTAACTGTCATTGTGCATGATTTTTTTTCATTTAATCAAATTGTCATTCTGCATGCTCACAAAATTCAAACTTTTTCCACATTTAGAAGTCTTTATCAAACAAAATCATGATCATGACCATAAAATATAGAATGTATCCCACAATTTCTCACAAAATTCAAACATTTTCCACATTTAGAAGTATCTGTCATACAAAATCATGACCATGACCATAAAATATACAGTTTCTCACAAAATTCAAACATTTTCCACATTTAGAAGTACCTATCAATCAAAATCATGACCACGACCATAATATATAGAATTTATCCAACAAATTTCTTACAAAATTCAAAAAATTTCCACATCTAGAAGTATTTATCAAACAAAATCATCATCATGACCATAAAATATAGAATTTACCCAACAATGTAATTAAAAGATGTTGTAGTTTCGACTATAGAACATCTTCTTGGTGTTATGTAACATGCATGTATATTAATATATTGTAATATCGTATACAATTTATTTTTCTTTGCTAAAGTATTGGTTATAGGGTCACCGACTGAAGCATGGTAGATTAATTAGCTTGCAACCTGTAAGCATACGTTATGAACAATTATAATAACTGAACTATTATTAGTGATTTTTGCATTCTAACAACATCTTTAAACGAGGCATATCCACTAATAATTAAAAACAGAGAACATGGCTACCAACCAAAACGGTCTTGTTGTCCCTTTATTTTATTTTTGGCCTAATTTGTGAAACTAATTAAGAACAAAGGAACGCTACGAATTAACAGGCCTAACCGATTCGGCCATTTCAACTAACTACTTAATGTTTTAAAAATTAGATATCTGTTAAGTTATCAACGTTAAGTGATGACCTTGATAAGTATTGAAGCGAGATTTCACTCTCACGTTACAGAAAAAAGTTCTAAATCCCCAAACTGATCCCTTTTAACTAGACAAAATTACCGTTTAACTTCAATTTTTGTGGATTCATAACTCTACAATAATGTGTTAGTGAGAATTTGATTCATTATTTGTCCATACCATCCCTTAATATTAATGACATCGTCAATTAATGGTAATGATATCATCACTTAACGCCAATCACCTAACGAGGCTCTATTTTGCAAAACATTAGCTAGTTATTTGGATTGCTTTAAAGATTATGACCAATTTGGAATCATCTCTAAACATTGATAGTTATTCATACTTAACCCTAAAAAAAGTACAAATACCAGTTGAACCCGATTTTGCACCCTCAACCCACCTATTTTAGGCCGTTAGATGTATACAAAATGAGGATGAAATGTGATGAGTGTCTTACCAACATTTTGATGGAAATGTCCTTAATTGGCTAATGGAGATAAACATAAGAACCAAATTGGTCAAATTGAAAACACATAGACTAAATTGATCCAATGACTAAAACACATGAACCATTTTAACATTTAAGCATTTTTTTTTTAATATTGGTGGATATACTTGACAACAAGATCACTAAGGAGAGGGTTCAAGGCGGTAAGTAAATTCCACGTTTATACCCATTCCCCCTCCTGAGCCGACCCCCGACCTATACAAAATTGTCCAGGACCAGTAAAATCCATCTTACAAGAATTTTGCCACACGATCTGCACTTGCTAACTTCTGCAACAAGGTGCCATTAAGACTTGACTTTCATGTTTGATTGCATGTAGTGAACTTGTGACATACTAATTCACCAACAAATAAGCACTACATTTCTCATCAACACGATCATTCTTTTCACCAAATGAATTAAATCACTGTACAAGAATAAAAAAAACCCCAGCAGTTTTTGGCTGTACGTACATACATACAATAACAACAACAACAACAATAAAGTCTTTTCCCACTAAGTGGGGTCGGTTATAAAAAGAATGTGTACGTACATATATACAAATGAAAAAAGATAACCCTGCTGCAACATTAAAGAATGGAGGAAGAAAAGAAATCTGTATTAGTTCCATGGCTGCAAAATTGAAGTACCAATATCGTCAACCACCTTTCATATTGTCCATCAACTTCCTCATCTCCTCAGCCGCACCTGAACGGGAAATCTGCTCTTCCCCAAAACTGTATTAACAAAGAAACAAGCGAGGAGGAAGGATGGATTAGAAAGAGTACTAAAGTTTGTTAATGTTTTAGTTATGGATCATGGAGAACGTGAAGCATAGGGAAATGGAATACAAACTTTTGACTGGTAGAACTTCGTATGCCGCTTTTGTAGTATTGAAGTGGGACAAAACCTTGAGTTGTTGCGACCGCTGGCTCAGGAGACCCATGTATACTCACATTTGGAACGCTTCTGGAGCTTAACCCTACACAAACAGTTCAACAAGCATTTAGATGTTTTACAGATATGCTTGAGTAGGGACAGTGATTTTGAGAAACAATGATTTTGGTGAACAACTCAATGGAGTGAGGACACAGTTAGGGACATGACGGTTACTGCGTTGGTCAATTGAGTGATGGTAAGAACAGAGTTGTGCAAATTCAGCAAATAATCTACTTCACTATCAGTTCTGGTAGAGTATATGCTCCCAATGTCTTTATGCGAAAAACAAGTAGCCCCATAGGAGGAGCTGGAGGATGAAGTAATGAGTTAAAGAACCTGGACGTAAGCAACGGACATGGTAACGACCAAGAATCCATGTGTGCATGAGCAGGCTTGATGTGTGACATTAATACACTAGCAAAGGAGAAGCTTTTGTTATGAATGCAAATAACACAAACTTAGAAAAGGATCACAATCTCAAAGACTAAAGAGAGATATATATAATTTACAGCGAGGAGGCGGAAGAGAATTTATAGAGTGCAATCTTAGCAAGGGTCACCCCTACCGCATCATACGTGAGAATTCCAATGACTTCAGATCCCGACCAGTGCAGATAAGTATGATATTTGAAATATCCTTTCGATTACTTTTTCCTTACCATCTTCAATTAAAGTACTACTTTTTGTGCTGGTAAATATACCCTGACTAGAATAAAGTTCAATTGTATGGTAGGAAATTTACGGTTCAATAGGACATTCAAAACGAAAGAGAAAAACGACATGAAAACGAAGATCACCAATGAAATCAAGGAAAGAGCCGGAACTCACAAAAGATTAAGTCAATGAGACCACACAAAGAGCGGCCTCAGACCCCTGCTTAAACTCACAAATAGGAAACTTGATACCCTCAATACTAAAAGAGAATACCACATAATACCGAAGAATCAATGCAGTGTTTTAAACGAGTTTTATTTTTCTTTTAATCCGCATTCAACCTTTTGGAACTTCTGTTAAATCATAAGATGTGTCTTATAAGCAACCGAATCAGAAGTCAAAATGTAGCATTATAGTATGACATATAAAAAGAAGACGGGAAGGAAAAGGGCCCAATTAAATGCTGAAAAGCAAACCTTGCCTTGAAAGATTATGACAAGGAAGAAGAGTAGTGTGATGAGCATAGCAGATATGCCACTGTGTAACGAGGATGACTTGGATGCTTTTATCTTCTTTGCTATTTTCATCTTTTCAATTCTCGCTCGCTTCCTCTTGGCAAGCTCGATGATCTCCCTTACCAACTTCTGGTCAGCGGCATCAAGTGATGGAGGTTTAGGAGGTCGTGGTGGCTTAGGAGCATTCCTAGAGTTGGTCTTCCTAGGCCGATCATTCTCACATGCCTTTTCTGCAAGGGTCATTTGTCCTTGACTCTCCTCCGCTTCTGAATTCCTTTCTACTACTAACTCCACACTAACATTCGAAACCTCCCCAGATTTTTCTGAACTGGTAGATGATACAATGCCACATGTAAACATGATTGATTCATTGGAATTCATCAACCCTTCCAAAACTCTACCCAAGAATTTATATTTCGGTCTTTTGCTTGAAACAACTTCTAAGCTCGCATCTTCTTCACGAGTACCCCCTCCACTTTCAAGGTCAAACTCAAACTCTTTTTCTTTTAGAGCCATAAGAATCCGTCCAATCAAAGTAGGACAACCCTTTGAGTTCCATCAAAACGTTTGAGAAAGATCGGCTTAAGATGTAATTCCTTGTTACAAATTATCATAAGCCTAGAATTCTCAATGAAATCACATTGAACCACCTTCAAAATCTATCGGAAGAACACTGCAAATTAAACAAGTTCCAAAGTTTCAGTCTTTAGAGAACAAACTACAGAGAAATGTGGGGCTGTTGATGCCAAAATAAATGGTACCTTTGAATGGAAGAGAACTGCTGAAGCTCGTGGAAATGGAGTTAGCAGGCACGCAAAGTCTGGCAGGAATCCAACTTATTCTTGAAGAGACGGGAACAAGAAGATACAGATAAGACAAAGATTCAAAAATAAAAAGAGAGAATATTCTTATATGTTTTTGTGTAGTGTGGTTTGTTTGCTAGTGTTTTGTAGCCGAAAACAGCTGTTGGAGGCCAAGTACGTGGTAAGCATTTGGTAGTCCAACTGCCGGCAATGGCTGGGGGAGTTGAAATCTGCTGTGCCACAAAAACCTGCATTATGCTGTGCCAAAAAATCTGCTGTGCCAGAACTTCAACTCTGTTTTAATTAATTTTTATAAAAGAAAAAGAAATGTTTTCTAAAAAATGCAACTTTCTATAAATTTCTGTCATTTTATATTTGTGGAACAATTTTCGTCTCAACATTCTAAAATATTGCAATAAAAACATAAGGTGACAGAGTTCATAGAATTGAGAGACTCTTCTTAGCATTTCTCTAAAATAAAGTTTAAAAACAAGCCCAGCAGCACCCGAATTCCCCCGCTGACCCAACTCCCTCAGCCACGCAATAAACCAACTTCCTCGGTGATCCCACCGTGTCGGCGCCACCCGACTCCTCTTCGTCGCCGTTAACTCCACGGAGTTATGTGGGATTAAGGGAAGGACAGATATCAACTACATAATGCTGGGTAGAGGCTGGGTAGAGGGTGGGCAAAGGGTTTTTTGGCACAGGAGATTTGAACTCGGCTGGGGGCTGCTTGGTTTGTTGATACTGACGTGGTGGAGACTCGTAAGCTTGGGTCCCACGCACGAAGTGAGCTCCACAATGAAAAAGGCCAATATTTGTTTTATTTCATTAATAAAAATAAGACTCACCAATACATGTAGATCTAATTTTTTCCGTCCTACAAAACTACACCATCAGCAGAGACATTGTATGATGTTTGTTGAATGAGAGAGATGGAATATTAAACAAGTAGGTAAAGTTTTGTTTCTCACTCAAACTTCAAAGTGAAGGAAACTAAAGAAAATAAAATTGAAATTCATAGTACGCATAATAAAAAACGAACAAACGACTACACAATAATGAATAATACTTAATTAACTAAAACCAAAGAAACACTATAAAGTTGTCACAAAAGCTACGTACTTAGCTATAGATACTATATAGGAGACAAGGAAAAACAAATCTAAACTTAACAAACAAGACATTTAAACTTAACGGGCAAAAGAATCCTAATCCTTAGCCCACAAGAAACAAATAAAATAACAATAATACGAAACACTAAGACTCGTATAGTTTTGGGTTGGATTTGGAGTTATGTGTGGAAACATATTACACGTCTCCACTTGGATGATCTTGATGCATTATTACCTAAACCAGTGAAGAAAACAAGAGAACTAGTTGAAACTACGACATCTAGATACAATTCGGCGACTCAAGTCTTTCAATTGCATCAAAGTCCGTCCATAGATGAACCCAAAATTCGTTCATCCTCACCCGATTGCGGCGCTAGGAGTTCTGAAATCGACATCGACAGTTGGATTGACTTCGCGGTGCAGAAGAGAGTTCAAAGGCTTGAGATGGATCTGAAAGCAGATAGACCTTTTTGGCACTCTTCCAAGTCCTATGTTTTTTTTCCGGATAAGCCATTTAAGAGCCCTTTTGGTATGTCATGCATTAAGTCCCTCAAGCACCTCTCTCTGTCATTTGTAAATATAAACGGTCAACTTATCGAGCACTTTCTGTCCTGCTGCCAACTTCTTTAACACCTTTGCGTTTCTGGCTTCGCGCACTTAGGAAATTTGAAAGTCGCTGGCTCTTCGCTCTGGTTGAAGTTCCTGCAGCTAAGTGATTGCATGCACGTCCGCGTACTTGAGATTTTTGTTCATAATCTTGTGTCGTTTGATTAAGAAGTCTCAAGGGCTTATCATTAATTGTTGTTGCAACTGTAATGCCAAGCCTCCTTAATTCAATTGAGTGGATAGAGCGGTCTCCTTTCCTGCATATGTTAAGATGCTATTACGCTCTTGCCACGTCATCATTTGTGATAAGACTATTGGTTCATGTGTGATATTTGCAAGGAAGTTAGAGCATCTCCAATGGAGATCCTAAATGGAGTTCCTACAACCGTATAGTCCTTAAATATAGGGTCAAATGACTTCCAATGAACCAGAATTGAAGTTCTCAAAGTATCTCAATACATAGGGACTCGCCGGAAACCTCAAAAAAATTCTCAAATAGGAGGACGACATATAGGCACTCAAATAGTGGACTCCATATTAATTTTAATTGAGAATGGTACTGCTCTTTTATGTTTTTTTTCCTTGTTTTTTGAACCCACTCAAGTAGGGCAACTTCTCATTTGTCTTGTTTTTTTTTTTTTTTAAATTCTTGAAAAATTAATGGTAGAGATAGTTTTTTATTTTTATCAATGGTTACAATATTTTGATGAAATGAATAATAATTTTTTAATATTTTAGTCCCTATTTTTTGAATTATACTATAAGAAATTTCCATGGTAGACAATATTCTTTTAGGGACTCAAATATTCCTTTAAAACTCTTAAATGAGTGCTCAAAGGTGGTGGTGGGAGCCCCTAAGTTGGGACTTCCATTGCTCTTAGTTTGATCTTTAGCCTACAACAGTTTTATATACTGTGCCTTTGTACAGAGCAAAGTACGTTGAAGATATTGATTGCATTCTGGTTCTCTGGTTCTTGAGTAATAGCAGTTGTTCTTATGTATACGAGTCAAAGTTCGAACGGGGTCTAACGTTGGCATCGAGCCAGTGATTCAAAATGCCAGTGAACGTGAACTTGAAAAGGGAGAATCCACCCTACTGTCAGAGTCTGTTACAAGTACTAAAAATTCAAGGGCTGCCTTAAAGCAGCGTGCTCTGCAGATTGGAAGGCAACAGCCTCCAGGAGCTGAGCAAATTCTTATTTGACAAATTCATTGCAAGATCACAGATTTTGTTGAAAAATTACTTAAAAATGGGATCACACAAAGTTGTTCAAATGACATAGCATCCCAAGTTTCACTTGGCCAAAAAGGAAACCGTTACCCAATCCGCCCGACTACTTGTCCCCAATATTGAAGCAAGCATAAACATTCGCCGTAGCGTGCTTATTCTGATTTTCATTGAGATCATAACTACTCCAGCCGTCGAAAACCAAATCTGCGGAATTACAAGCAGCGTCCAAACGAGTCTGCTGAATCAGTCCTTTCATCTCACAAGCAACAATACAATGTCCTGTAAAAGAATGTCCAATCAAAGTCTGCAAATAAGTGAACACTACGATTGGATGCAGAGATTGAATTAGAGCAGTAAATAAGCGAACGCAGCAATACACATGGTTCACGCTTAATTTGGCCACGTCCACCACGAGGGTGCGTTTGATGTTTTCACCTTAAACAAATGTAAATTACAAAGTACAAGGTAGCGTTTGATCCTCAGAGAGATTGGAAGCAATCTCTGGGGGAAACGTATTTTTTTTAAGAAGCAAAACCGTCAATGGGTTAAATTGTTAAATGTTAGGAGGGAAGGGAGATCGAACCAAGGGTGCACCAGTGAGCTTCCTTTCAGGTCCGCATATCTTCATGACCCAAAATATCCAAGCTCATTGAAGACAAGGGGTTTCTTTTTATTGATCTACACGTAACTTGGGAGCCTACTCCCAAGTTTGAATGAGCTCCAACCTTGTCGATAGGGATTGAGTTGAGTTGAGTTGAGGTGAGCTTTATGAGTGACTTGGTTATATTTTCTATAATCCCAAAACCCAGAAATGTGTATTCTAGTAGACGAAGAAAATTGAAGAGTGATATCGGTACCAGATTAAAGAATGGAAGTTATTCCAATCCGAAACACAAAGTTCCATCCAATCCGGACCACCAAATGATACCATTTATAATACAAGGAAGATATTCCTTGATCTACAAGAAAGCTAAGCGAGGTTTGCCCCCTTCTGCTCAGTGACGACGTGGTTTGATATCAAATATAATAGACTTAACTAACCAACGGAGAGCTAAAGCGGAAAGTACAATATAAAGTTATTGGTCACAAACAACAGAATGTTTATGTGCAGGAGGAAGTATTTTAGATCGATCACGTACTGATATGAATGATGTCAATGTAAAACAGTAGACCGTAATGCGACCTAGATTTGGTGCTCTCCTGTGCATACTGTTACTTGACCCTGGAATTTTTTCCAAGTGGAATTTAAGCTAGTGCTAAATAAGCAAACAATAATCTGCAACACCATGTTAACAATGCCAACATCTGCGCTCCCTACCCAGTCAACACCCACGGATTTGCATAAAAACATTCTATGTGGTTGCTAAAAGCACCCTAATAAAATTTCACTTCTGCATCCCGAAGAACCACCCTATACGAGCATTGGATATTCAATTTTGAGGACAAGCCATAAAGGTAACAATTAAATCCTTGTTAATTTGCCTGAAGAGTAAGATTACTCACCAAATGTAATTGCAGATTCCCATTCAGTATCGATTGTAACCTCTCCCATAATCCTCATGCCTCTGACGCTGAAACTCACCAAAATTGTCGTGAGGCCTTGAAGGATAGTTTTCGATAGGGTTGGGGTACCTGCTCCTTGAATCCATGGCTAAATTAGCCCCGGAATACTGAGGATTGGCCGAGGAGCTGTCGTATTTAGAATAATTGTGTGATTTATAACCACCAAAACCTGAAGTCGACATCTGCTGATTAGCCTGTTGTTGACGTTTCTGGGCATCAAGTTGAAGAAATTCCTCCCACTGCTTTGCATGCATGCCCCTCAGGGTAGCCCATTCCTTCATGTGGTTCTCTCTTATTTCCCTAATCGCCTTTTATCGGTATAATAAAAAGTCAGCAACAAGAAATTTGTACCAAGAGTTCAAGTCTTTTTAAAACAATTACGATTGGCAAGAAAACTGTCAGGGTAGCTGGAGATATATATGTTAAAGAGTTATAGGATGGGTCAATAGACCAGTTATCACTTCCAGCAAGAATAAAAGACATGAAAGTGTTTCTCGTTTTATTTGTTCCCAGAGTTGTAAGGTAGTCCATACCTCACGATGACTGTAATTTTCTTCATCTTCTTCCTTGTCACGAATTCTTCCAAGTTCTGTTGCCTCTCTTTTGTACGCCAATTCTAATTCTTCTAATGTCTGAGGGGTGGCAGAGTAATCAAACTGACGACCGGATTGCATATCAGATCCTTTTTCATCAGAATTCCATCCACCATTTCTATAAGCAGCCATTCTCTGATTATGACCATCATATGAATTATATGAGTTTCTCATATAAGGGGCACGAGCTGGAGAATTTGAATGACTTGGTCGACCTCTAGCTCCGTCATTACCATAAGCTTCATGAAATGAAGAGTATGTAAGCACTTGATTCAAGATGCTAACACAGATGGCAGCTTTAATTCAACATGGTATCTTATTTTCAGAGAGAAACCATCTGAGGCAAAATTTCTGGATAGTTTTCAGTAAATGATTTCATTTCAGAAATAACCCGATCAATTCAGACCCAACCATGAAAGCTACTTCAGAACTCTACACACAATTCTTTAAGATAAGAACTTACCTCTTGCTGCAAGCAAATGATAAGCAACAACCCGATTCTTAGATAAATGGGAAAGATTTTACAGACAGCAGGCAGAAAATTCTATACGAACATGACTTAAGAGTTCCCTATATACATCGTAAACATATCCTATGCTGTCCCTACCTTGTGGAGAACCCCTGGAAAACTTCTGCATATCCTGACGTATTCGGTCTTCAACAAATTTCTCTTGCCTGTGAAACCTCTGTTGAAAATGAGATCCATTCCGGGGACCAGAATGAGACCTCTGGGATTCAGAACGTTGCAAACGTGCACCAACAGGGCTTCGCTCAGGTGATCTTGATCTAGTCACTCGAGAACCAGAACCATCCATTTGTTCGCCTTCCTCTCTAATCACTTTGTGCACAGCATCCACACCCTTTCTTAATACTAACCTATCCTTGCCACTGACAATGATAAATTTCTCATCCATCTTAATATTGCATCCAATATCGTTTTCAATCCTGTTGATCACTTTCTCAGTGAAAAGGGACCTTATGTGCTTTTCTCGAGCAGGTACCCTTTCAAAGAAATTTTGAGATTTGCGACTTGCACCAAGGGTAGATGGGCAACCCTAGGAATTTACCAAAATGCATTAGAACATGTTATCATTAAGAAAAAATAACACCCTTGTATTACCTTGATATAAACAACCACCACTGAGGTATGAGATAGAAGAACTATGAGGTTATATTAGGTTCTGTGGCCTTCATAAATTTCTAACAAGACTATATTTTTGCAATGCTACTCACAATGTCCCAAATTTTCTTTGAAAGAAAAAGATGGAAGTAATTTTGGTGAAATTCTGAATGCAGTGCCACAGAACGCACTACGTTTAGGTTGTCGCTATTTATTTATTTAAATGAATCGCGACAACCTATATGGGCTATAACTTGATTAGTTATAGTAAACAAGCAATGCCAATCGACAGTGGCTTTCTAACACAGCCCACAGAGCTACATGGTTTATGTTCTGTACGAATAAACATTCTTTTCTTCCTGCCTATGCAGGATGTCTATTGAGGTGTGCTTGTGGGTGGGGTGTGCAATGCAGACATTAAAAATCTTATTCTAGGAAACCTAAAAGTCAGAAAATGTTGGTGCACTGAACAAAATTAGGTCCTCAACACAACTAGTATGTATGTAGAAAATTTAGAAAATAAAAAAACAATACCAATCTACCTGAACAGGAGATCTAGCAGAGAAACAAAGTAAAGTAAACCCCCGGGACGGACACTGCTTCCATTAATTTAGACACTTACACGATGGTCTAAGATAAGTAAACATAAACAAGAACATGAAATATAAAGAATGTAAGGGTGTCCTCAACATTCCCGAACATAACCTTTTTTTTTGGTCAACTGAATTCCTGAACATAACTATGTATAAACACTTTACCGTTTAAGCAATTGAAAAACGAAAAAAGGATGTGTTTGCGTATGTGTGTGTGATTTTGCATAAAAGTGGCCAGACGTTAGAAGCAAATGAAGCACTAAAGTTTTACCTGAGTAAAGTGGCCAGGTTCCCCACAGATTTTGCAAATCATTTCCTCTTCCTTCCTCTTCTTCCAATTCCTCTCAGTAGCTTTTGACTTGGCCTCCCACACCTTAGCTTCTCGGCTAGTAAAATCGGTCGGGACGGCATTGGGGTCGCGAGATTCCTCTTCCTCATCAGACCCGGCAAGAGACCTTTTGTTTGGTTTTGCCCTATCTTGTGTGTGAGCGGCATTTGACCCAGGAGGGCCAGTGTACTCCTTGTATAGCTCGCTAAAGTCGTCATCGATATCCGGGTCTGGTCTCGTTTCCATTAATTCAACCTTATGAATTCTAAACATTCCACAACACAAACCAAACCTTATCAATATCCTCCACAGCCAACAAATTACACAGAAAAGGGTAAAGAACATAACTTTAAGCCTTATCGATATTGAAATTCTACGAAAACCCAAATCCCAATAAGATTAAGTTCCCCAATTACTAAGCAAAACACTTGCAGAAATTTATAAACAAAAGCAAAAATCAAGATTAAAAATTGATATCAGGATCTGCTTCTTTGAGTAGAAAATCCCCATGAAAATTGAAACTATAACATAAATAAATCGATTACTTGATTGTACAATAAACATAAAAGGGCAAATTAGGGGCCGACGATTAAATGCATGAAAAAATTTACATAAAAATTGAATTAGATTTGGTGTACGGAATGGTTACCTGGAGAGTGAAGATAGTGGAGCCGCAAGCAGAGGTTTTAGAACGTCGACAAGGAGAAAGCCTAAAGCTTTAGCTAAGAAGGCCTGGGCTAGGGCTGGGTTTTTATTACCCACTTACTCCCTGCTGAATTTTCTTTTCTTTCTTTTTACAATATTAACACAAAAACAAATGTTTGTTTTGACAAAAAAAAAAAAGTTTAGTCTTATAATGAACTAGTAATAATATAGTTCAAATTCGTGAGAATCAAACCTAAGCCTCTCACTTACTAACAAAGAAGAATATCACTAGATCGTAATATTAAATGACAATATACACGTTTACATATTTTCAAATTATATTTCTGTTTTATATGGCATATGATTCTCTTTTTTCCAACTGTTCTTTTTTTTTTTTCCATTGTTTTTAATACGAAACAATAGTAGTTTTATTCATCACTACAATTTTTAAGGAGGACATTCTGGAGTAGTTTCAGAACCTCCTGAAACCAACAACTGGTAAAATTGGAAATAAAGGCAAACTTGAGCGGCGTTCGATGTGTCCTTACATTACGTATGTATGAACATGACAAGCTTAGGCTAGTTTTTTAATGTCTTCAACAAGCAAATCAAAGGCGGAAGAACCACCCCGCGGACTTCCGTGAGCTTTGGGTCACCTGCAAAGCATCACCTTACAACATCACTTGCTGCTAATTCCATTCCAAGGCCAAACAAACACCTTCTCGTCCTTTTGTCGAGAATGAGTCCTACATTAATGTGATAATGAACCTTGTATAGGCTTATAAGAGTACCCTTATATAATTGATTTTATGATGAAAACTCAACTTTCTTTATGGTATCAGAGCAAGTTGTCCCATGTGTGAAGCCTAATGATCACACATGCTCCACGTCACCTGAGTTGTGTTGTCTACGTGTTAGGCTTGAAAATTCGTCACACGTGATGTGGCGTGTTGAGAATGAGTTCAACATTGATGTGAAGAAAGACCTTGCATGAGCTTATACGAGGTTGAACTACTCTTCATATTGTCAATTAGTTTTATGGTGGAACCTCAACTTTCTTCACCTTTCTTACTTGAACAGTTACGATTAGATCACGTCAATATTTTGTCTTGACTTCTTTCAATCATATTCTTCTGCAATCTTTTCTTATTTGAATGGTTATAATTAAGGGAGTTTTAACAAAACACTCCCGGTACTGTTCACTTTTAACGAAAAACCACATTTGTACCTTTAACCGACACTATTCACTATACCTTTAAAAATGA
>JAOTRO020177509.1:0-11639 GCA_028566515.2 Pyracantha coccinea | reverse complement strand
CTTTGTCTTCCCCAAATCCCACCCTCCCATCACCATCTTTGACTCCACGCTCCGGAGGAAGAAGAGGAAGAAGAAGGAAAGAAAAGAAAAAAAAACCGAACCCAAACTTGATATACTAAACGTTGAAAACCACGAAACTTTAGGATAGTAAATAGACCTTAACCCTTAATTTTTTTATGAAAGTGTACGACCGTCTAACAGGTCATACTTCTCTATCCACCGGACGAGTTTTTCTCACCAAATACATATGAAAATAAAGGGATTAGGAGAATAATTGGTTATAACAATTCATGTTTGCCTAGCAGCTTCCTTCTACTCCATTAATTTGGACTTGTGAATTGCATGCCTTATACGGGTTATATTTTGGGGAGAAAAGACAAAGGGTGTGCTGGTTACCTAGGCTTTTTATTTATTTTCAGAATTAGGCAAACATTTAGCCACATTACTTGATCAATCAACTACATGATATTGATAGAATTCTACTTTGCACTTTGCAACATCAAGTTTCCACTTCAACCAACCAGATGGGATATGCTAATTTTAGTCATCAACTAAAGATTATTCGATGTTAAGTATAAGGTCGTTTAAATGATTAAGAGCATTTATCAGTGCACCTAATTGTTGCACTACTTGAGGTTGTGTATCAGACCAAGATCATGCTCATATAACTCATGGTAGATTAGGATGTGACTTAATTGTAGTTTGTTCATTCAAAATATCTATTTTCTTTTGGGTGATGCTATCTACATACATTTTTTTACTTTCTAGACACTCTTCTCAATTTCTTGCCGTCGGATTGAATGAATTGAAGAAAATTAAAAAAACATAAATTAACGGGGAGTGTATGAAATGTTAAAAAGTGTGTGGATACCACCACCACTTTCTCCTTTTTTACAAAAAAAAAAAAAAAAAAACCTTAATTTTACAGTTTGGTTCATATAATCAAGTGATTTTTCATGAAATACTTTGTCTTCTAATAAAAATTTCGACGTGTGTTTAATGAAAATACTTCTAACAAAAACGCTCACAAACATAAGTACTTAAAAAAAAAAAAAAAAAACAGAATCAAACGAGCCTTCTCTAGTTGAGAATCGGAATCACAAGTAAAGCTGGACTGGGTTGACCCATCTTGTGAACCTATGTTGGGTTGGGTCCTGACCCACTAACATTGGGCTAAACTCACAGGCACCTAACATCCCATACCAAAAAAAATATATATAAAATACAAAGACAAACAAAACAGAGATTCCCACCAACCATTGAAAAGGTGGGAAGGAAGGAGCTACAGAAAAATCAACAGCAAAAGAGGGATCTCAGAAACAAAGCAAGAACAGTAATTTTCAATTACCCTTTTTGTGTTCTTCTCCATTTATGTTTTCAAGTTTTGGTTTGAGACTGCTTTAGCATAATCCGCTCTCTGTTTGTTTCCCGAGAAAATGCTGATAGAAACCATTTTATTACATTTTTGTAATCAAGTTTTCGTTTTTATGCATTTTGTACGTCGGCATGCTTTCGTTTTTCCCGTAATTTGTTTAAATTTAACATCTTTTGTTTTTCATTTTCTTAATTTGTGCGTCCAGAGAATTGGGTTGGTGTGTTTTCTGCTAATTGAATAGAAAAGGTGAATGCAATGTCGATATTATTCAATTTCTTCAATGTGTCGGAGCAGTTGTGATTGGTTTCTGAAGGATATTTCTTTATGATTATTGCTCGTTGATTTGTTGGGAGCAGATTTTCATGGAGGGATTGGTGGCTGCATCTTCGCGAATCACCCCAGTTCGTATTCATTTGAGGCAAAAGCACCTTTCTTTTGTGTCTGCATCTTCAGTGCAATGTACAAGACGTTTGTATCAAAACAGAGGTCAAGTTGGAATGAGACAACATCCCAAATTACGGAAATCGATTGCTGCTTCAGCTCAATCATTAGAAGCCACATTGAGCCCCTCTGACAACAGGCTACCATCCAAAGGTAATTTGATGGATTGAATCTGGGAACTTGTATTTGCATCCGGGGTCTAATTGGTTTGAGGAAAAAATGCGAATCTAATATGGTAGGTTTGATTTGTGGGAGCGGAAAACTTGTCTCTGTAACATTACGTTTAGTTGGTAGAAATTGTGACCATATTACTTGTTGGATTGTTGAAACGATACACTGAAATTAAGTATGAATTTGATGTTCAAACACTGGAGAATAATTGAGTATGAGCTTATCGATTGAACCATTGAGATTTAAGAAAAAAAAGAGCCAAGTAAAGTTCAAGTATCGAGACTTTCAGAGTCATATGGCCTTTGGGTGATGGTTGTTATTTTGATGTCTATAGAGGTTCTTGATTTATGGAGAAATGCTGATGCGGTGTGCTTCGATGTGGATAGCACGGTTTGCCTGGATGAGGGCATTGATGAACTTGCAGATCATTGTGGAGCTGGAAAGGCTGTTGCAGAATGGACTGCTAGGTTAGAGTTGTTACTGGAATTCCTTTCATTTGCTCCGTACTCTAGGATTTTCGGCTGACTGCAGTTCTTATCGTTGTCAGGGCAATGGGTGGTTCAGTACCTTTTGAGGAGGCTTTGGCTACTAGACTATCTTTGTTCAATCCTTCCCTGTCTCAAGTCCAAGAATTTCTCGAAAAGAACCCCCCAAAGTTTGGTGACTCTAAATTGTCTTGACTGCATCCCGGCTTCGTTTTAATTATCTTTAGTTTATGTTGCCTTCTTGTTTGCTTAATTTGGGCATGCCTTTTAGTCTTGTTAGACTTATTGAGCTTTTTTAGACGGTGAAAACACAATTTAGGACTAGTTTTAGATGAAAATATTTCGATTATTAACAAAAGATGGATGCTAGATATTCACATGATATCATATAAAGAATAGGGCAACTTGCAATCCTGGATTATTTTCTTTCATATCTGCTGTGAGGCGCTGCTTTACAGCAAACAAACACATCATTTGGTTAAGTAGATTCAATTACGTGCTATTAAAGTTTGCCCTCATAGTATGTGCCTGCATTGTACCAGGCTATCCATTGCTTCTATTGTTCCCCTCCGTCTATTTGTTTATATTATAACATTGTCAGCTTGGGACAATGTCAATTGCCATGTCTGTCGTATCTAAACATGAAAAGTTTTTACTTGAAATCTTGTGTCACACTCTTTGAAGATTTCTTGTGCACAGAATGTATTCTCAGGTTTCTGAAAATGGACATATAAAACCGGCAATTAGAGGGAGTGACAGAGGGAGGGAGGGAGATGGGAGGCAGAGAATTGTAAGTTGTACTGTCCTCGACCTGGAATTCTGAAGTTGAGTAAAATTTTTGGTGTACTTCTTTCAAGCAAAGCCATTGAGTATAATGGCCCAATTTTCCAAATAAGATGGCTCTAAACTGTCTTACCGACAACAAAGATTGCTTCTGGATTGTTAAGCCGGATAATGACTTCCTAATAGTTACTTCTAAGGATATCAGTAAAAGCATAGAAATGAAGTGATTTAGGGTCTGCTTATTATTTGTACTTTTGGCAATTTGATGACCGAAAATCTTCTGAACTAGTCATGGTGTAAACTCTATGTAGGCTTTCTCCTGGCATAGTCGAGTTAGTCAAGAAGCTGAAGGCTAATGGCACCGACGTTTACCTGGTCTCTGGAGGCTTCCGTCAAATGATCAAAGTATGCAGCTGAATAACTTAACGAGTGTCTTTGCTATATTGCTAATTTGCTTTATCTCATTTATCATGGCAGTATATAGCATAGTGAAGTAACGTGTGATGGAGAATAAACTGACAATGTGTAATACTAAGTAATTTGTTCTGAAGCCTGTGTTGGCGATTCTTGATATACCAACTGAAAACGTGTTTGCTAATCAACTACTGTTTGGAACTTCGGGAGAGTTTCTGGGGTTTGACAAAAACGAGCCCACTTCAAGGAGTGGTGGAAAAGCCACCGCAGTTCAACAGATAAGGAAGGTTGGTTTGTACCGGTTTGCTCAATGTTTTAGTTGTCGAGTATGTTGCTTAAGCTGATTAAAACTGGTTTTCCAGGCTCACAATTACAAGGAACTAGTCATGATTGGGGATGGCGCGACTGATCTTGAGGTAATAATTCACTCAAACGTCCAAACTTTAATCTTGACGCAAATTGTGTTTCTGCTTTCTGCCTCTCGCGTACTACTAAATGTTACAGCTAAAACATAACCCCGCTCAGCGAGCCTTGAAAGGAAGGATTGGGAGTATTTCATGTACGATCTGTCACTTAAAGCTGACTCTTCAGGCTCGTTGGCGAAACTAGTCAAATGTTGTGTCTCTCATCTACTACCAATTGTCCCTGTACCCAGGCACGCCAACCCGGAGGTGCTGACTTATTCATCTGCTATGCTGGTGTTCAACTACGCGAGGCTGTTGCTGCAAAGGCTGATTGGCTTGTTCTTAATCTTCAAGACTTGATAAGTTCCTTGGATTAATTCAGCGCGATATTCTTCTTTACTTTGTACTATTGTTCCTCCGTTACGCTGCCTGCGCTGCTGCATTCTTGTAATCTGTACGACGTGACATGCTTTCCGGCGTGTAAAACTCATTGGAAGATGAATGAGGAAGTGTGTATTTGGGTGCTTCGTAGGAAGCCGTGTGAATGGATTGTAGTGTATGAATTGGAAAGTACTACACAACAGATGCTAAGGTTAAGTTTATATAAGTTCATTGGAGGATTAATACATTGAATTCCTGTAAAATAAATGCATCTTTACACATCACGGAGAACGAACGTCAAGTAGTCTATGTAAGTGTTTATAAAATATGTTTTTTCACAAATCATCCCTAGAATTGACCCATTTTATCAAGATGGTTCTGAAAATTAAAAATTGATCAATGTAATATCTAAATATAGGTGCTGTGAGTCAATGTCGTCTTTCATGAGTGGAAAATGAGTGAGGAAACTCAGAAAACGAATTAAAATAAAATACCATACCATGAAAACAACAAATAAAAAAAGCGAAAAATTAAAAAGAATAAAAATTAAGAAAAAGTTAAAAGCTTAAATAGGTGAGGATCGTTTTGTGTAAGTTGTTATGCATTATTATTTGGGGTTTTTGAGTCTTTGGGTTCATACAATTTTAGGATTCTCGTCGGAATCTTTTTATGAGGATCCTCTAATCATATCAGTTTATTGTACATCGTGCTGTTAAAAATTATTGTAAATTTTTTTATTTAAAATTGATTGTGAAAAAAACATACGAGGAGGGTCATCTCTCCGTACAATCCGAATCCCAGCTGACTTTGTATGTTATGCGTGTGCTAGTATACAAAGACATAAGTACCCTTGTTAAAACCCAAGACAATTTGGGGCAACCAATTGAAAGAACATGGCGGCGTCGGAGAGGCGGTGCCACTACGAGGTTTTAGGTCTCGGCCGCGACTGCTCCGCCGACGAGATCCGGTCGGCTTATAGGAAGGTCGCTCTCCAGCGCCACCCGGACAAGCTAGTCCAGTCCGGCTTGTCCCAGTCCGAAGCCACGGCCCAGTTCTAGGAGCTGGCCCATGCCTACGAGGTTCTCTCCGACCCCAAAGAGCGAGCTTGGTACGACTCTCACCGCTGCCAAATCCTCTTCTCCGACCTCCTCCGGCTCGGGCATCCCCGATCTCTTCTCATTCTTCTCCACCACCGTCTTCTCCGGCTACTCCGACTCCGGCCGCGGATTTTAAAAGGTATATTCCGATGTCTTCAACAAAATCTACGCCAACGAGCTCAATTTTGCTGGGAAATTAGGGTTAGGGTTGGACACCGTGCCTGAAGCTCCGGCGATGGGGAATTTAGAGAGTCCGTACGTGCAGGTCACCGCGTTTTATAACAACTGGGCAGGGTTTTGTACGGTGATGGATTTTTGCTGGGAGGACAAGTATGACGTGATGGCCGGTCCGAACCGGAAGTCGAGGAGGTTGATGGAGGAGAAGAACAAGAAGGAGAGGAAGAAGGCGAAGAGAGAGTTCAACGAGACGGTGCGGGGGTTGGCGGATTTTGTGAAGAAGAGGGACAAGAGGGTGATTGATATGATGCTGAAGAAGGAGGAGGAGGAGAGGGTGAGGAAGAGGGAGGAGGAGATAGAGAGGAAGAAGAAGTTGGAGAAGGAAAAATTGGAGAGGGCTATGGCGTATGAGGAG
Organism: Pyracantha coccinea; assembly: GCA_028566515.2. Classification (NCBI taxonomy): domain Eukaryota; kingdom Viridiplantae; phylum Streptophyta; class Magnoliopsida; order Rosales; family Rosaceae; genus Pyracantha; species Pyracantha coccinea. Next base: position 5,496 of record JAOTRO020177509.1, on the reverse strand, counting down.
CCGGAGTGGGCGAAAGTGGAGGAGGAGGTAGGAGGGAATGGGGATGAGGAATTGGAGGAGGACGAGGAGGAGGAGAGGAGAAGGAAAGAATTGTATTGTGTAGTGTGTGGGAAGAAGTTTAAGAGTGAGAAGCAGTGGAGGAATCATGAGCGGTCGAAGAAGCATCGAGATAAGGTTGCAGAGTATCAGGAGTCGATTGGAGAAGAAGATCTTGAACTTGATGGTGAAGAGGTTTTGGAGGGAGAGGGTGAAGAAAGGGGTGAGCTTGACGATGTTGATGAATTAGGTCAGGAGATTAGAGAGGGGTTGAAGATTGGGGAGGAGAAAGATGGGGCAGGAGTGAGTGATCAGGAGGATGAGTTGCACGAATTTGGTGGTGAAAGTGGGAGTGAAAAGGTTTACGAGGCACTTGGGTTGGATGGTGATGAAGATGAAGATGAAATGGGGGTTCTTGAAGCAATGGTGGCTGGGCGAACGAGTAAGAAAAATGCAGCCTTTTGGGTTGAGCCTTGAGCGTGAGGATAAGGATGACGATGACGCGGAGTTCATGGAATATAATAACCGGAAGAGCACAAGAAGGAAAGGAGGAGCGAGGAAAGAGAGGAGTAAGAAGAGTGGTGGTGAAGCTAATAATGTTGATAGAAGTGGAAACAACGGTGGTCAGAGTGAGGAGAGTAATGAACAAGATAATTCAAATATGAAGGAATCCACATCTCATTCCGTTGTGGAAAATGAGAGTAATGATAAAGGGGATGAACAGTTAGCACGAAAGAAGAAGAGCTCAAGCAAAGCCGTTGATAAGAAAGAGAGAGTGAAGAAAGAGGCGAATGACAAATTAAAGAACTCATCTAAAGGGAAGAAATCTAAGGTAAAGTCCTTGCTTTTTATGCTTCATGAAATACCATAATGTGTATAATCCACTGGCTTGTTGAGATTGTAACCTTGAAACTTAGATTGAATGCTTATTTCCTAACTGCGCGTATGGTATGTTCCTTTAAAAAGCTTCTTTGTTGCTCATTCTTGCTTTGTTCCGTTCACTAATTGATGCTATATCCCAAAGCAGGGAGCATTGAAGAATACTAGCAACGCATGTGATACATGTGGAGAGGAGTTCGAATCAAGGTAATTATATTTCTTCTGATGCAATGCATTGCTTCCACTCCTGGTTGATCTTCCTTGACATCTGACTGGCATTTATGCACTGCTGCTATAGATATATTAGATTCTGATCAGTTGTAATTGGATGGTTTTATCATGACAGAAACCAGTTACATATGCTTTTGGGTGACACTGGACATGCGAAGCTGAAGTATCGATGAGGGAACAGTTGCTGAATATTAACATGATGTGATTAAACTATCAGCCGTAGAAAGAACATGGCGACATTGGTTGGCGGGGATTCATTCATTTTTATAAGTTACAGAAGTAGTCAAAGATCTCTGCAGGAAGCATTCCATTCTTTTGGGTAATCAGATACAAGTGCAACGACCCTCTTTTATCATAAGGGGTACGTATCCGAAGCTGTCACCCTGTTTGGTTCATAGCTTTTGTGAATTCAACAATGTGTGCACCCAAAAGGAATGAAACTGACTAACATTTTAGTTCTTGTCAAATTGCAACTTGTATGTTCAGAAAATGGCATTTTTTGTTTTCAAACATGAGCAGTTTTATCTAGCAAAAGTGTTGTGGTACGGAGGTTTGAAACTTTTCTTGGATTTTTCTGGAATTTTGTTTAAGTGTTAAGTTGATGATTTCATATGGTGCAAAGTGTGCACTGTGCAGTGGGTATACATAAGGCAGAGTTAAACGTAGATGTAGAACGTTTGGAAACTAAACTGTATCCAATAATTTAGTGTTCATGGAGTATTAGTATTTTGTGCAAGATAATTAGGCACAAGAATGATTGTTGGCAACCATGTAGCTTTAGTAATGTCTTTGTAAAGCTTGCGTTGGCTGTTATGCCAAATTGTTCCTGAAAATGTGGTCTTTGCCTTAAATTTGTCTACTGTTGTGTTTCTCACCCAACGAATGTCTGAGTTGATAGCAAACAACTTTTCTTATTTCCATCTAATATCGTGAACTTTAGGTACGGCTGGCTGGATGCAGTGCGGAACATATGGATGACTGAAGGTGCACAGAAAACGTTCAGCCCTTGTATTTATGGAAATGAAATTTCGTGGAGAAAACGGGATGACCTTTACAAGGGGGTGGCTTATACGAAAACTTATTCCCAGTTCGTCAAGTGTGTCGTGAGCGCGATATCATGTAATTGGTAGTGTTCTAGATATTTTGATGTAATATGGATACGCATACGGAGTTGGTAGAAGGATTTAGTGATGTGTTTGTTGAAGCATATTTTAGTCAAGGTTGAAGCATATTTTAGTCAAGGTGGCGCGCATCAGCTCTTATATTTTTAGCGGCGGTTTTTTACGCCGCTAAAAGTATTTTTAGCAGCGACTTTTAAAAGTCACTAAAAATGTTTTATCAGCGGCTTTTAACGTCGCTAATAATGTTTTTAGTAACCAAGTATTACCAACGGAGTTTCTGTCGTCGATAAAAATCTTTTTAGCGACAGTTGAAATATTTAGGCGACAATTTTTTCCGTCGCCAAAACGTTTTAACAGCTTCTGGAGATTAATTTGGTCACCAAATCCAGAAAACCGCTACTATATCTCAAAACCGTTGGAAAAAACTTTTAGGTAGACATTTAGGAAAACCTTTCTTGTTGTTTTTAGGTAGACATTTAGTTTGCTTCCTCTGAAATACTACTGGCCAACTTCTTCGCTACACCATGCAATAAACTGTGTTGCACCTTTGGACCCGAACACTACAAAATTAACAAACGGTAATCTTAATTTGATAATCTGCTTAGAGGCAAAGAGAGACTAATATAATCCATTTCAAATTTTCAAGGTGCTTACTACTGTATCAATATCAACGTCTAGAACATCTTAACCACATTACAACTTTGGTCTTAAGGAGGCCATAAATTGCCGTTTCCGGCATAAGGAATTTATAAAACGAGCTAGTTTACAAACGTTGCAAGGATGAAAAGTTGTCATCCCAATTGGTTAACAGAAGAAGCTTCTTGTAAGTAAGCCATAGCCGCCTCCTGCGAAAGTTGTTTTCCTTCCACCAAGCCCCTAGCTATTGTGTTGACATAATTTTTGGCCGGAGCACACAAGGGAATCTCTCCGGATTTGAAGCCCTCCATTTGTGATTTTGTACATCTGCACATTATTAAATGAAAGCCGACCAAAAGGGATTGAGTCCTTCACTAGTATACAGATTTCACAAGTAAATCGACAAGAACAATTCTGACAAAAAAGAATACAGAAAAATGAAAGAGAATCTTTGATGCATACGTCATTGTTAGTATCGGAATATCATGCTCCTTGCCCAAGTAGATAACATTACTGTACCAACACTTCTGAAACAAAATTGAGCACATCAACAGCGTAAGTGTAACAGTTCTGTATAATCATTCTCAAACGAGGAGGCATATGAAGTTCAGCTACCTTTAGTTGAACCTGTAGAGAATGAGGCTCCTCACTAGTAACTGAGTCTAAACCAGTCTTGTCAAACAAAGGAGAGTTCATAGGAAAACTCGCAACGTTTTCCTGGACTATTACATCGTTAAACTGCTCAAGCCTGCCAGAGAAAACTGAGTTTAAAACACAACTACGCTGGATTCAGGCAATTGGATAATCAATTTTTTAAGTGTCATATTTGAAAAGAAAATGATTTATACAGAAAAAAGCAGCAGTTAAAACAATAGGACAGATTTGCGTGACAAGAAAACATACGTAATTTTATACAGGCACATATAAGTCTTATCCAGGATGTTACTTTCGGGATTAAGGAAAGCGACTCCTCCAGGACCCCATGTATGTGAAGATTCACGACCAAAGAACAAGCGATGAGGGAAAGTCTTCCACATAATCTCCTTTGGGGGAGTTTGGTCCGCACAACCAAGATTTGGCCTTTTCGTACCTTCCATCTGAAAATCATCTTGCAGATGTCAACAGGAGTGTATGGTGGGAAGAAAAGAGAAGACGAGGGAAAAGAAGGGCAGTATCACGGTATTAATTATCTAATATCCATGATACTATAAGCTTATAACCGAAACCACCGCAGTGAAATACTGAAGCTCATAATATGCTTAGTCAGTTCATATTCAACACCGATATTAGATTAAAGATTTTGGGTTGCATATTACCTGTCCACCTTCAATATAGCAGAGAAATCTTTTTAGACACAGATTTGATCCAAAAGCGGCATACCAAATCTCGACCTCTGAAAGCTCTGATCTCCAGGTGCTAGAATTACTTGCCACACGATCTGGATTAAGTTAACAGCTCATCATATAAACCAACACAAATAGTGAAATCATTTCCTAAATCTCAGTTATCAATTTACCCTGAATACTTCCGTCAACTTTCAACTTCGAGAAGGGCTCTATAACATCTTGAAGAACCTCCTCAAGATGTTTAGATATGACATTTGGACCTTCGTTGTCCTCTGCTTCAGAATCAGAGCTTGAGGTAAGAATATACTACAATTGCAAAACAAGTATCTCAGCAATGTTTGTGGGGAAGAAAAGAAATAGATGCCGAATACTGAGAGTCTTGAGATAATCGAATGATCAAATAGAACTATTGACTACCCAACCAGAAGCAATAAACAACAAAGTACTGATAAGAGAAAAGGAAACGTACCGAAGCTGGAGGAGCTGTTTGATTGGTTAGCGTCTCTGGTAATTCATCTGCAACTGATGGCCAGAAAGCACTTAGTTTCCGGCGAACCTGGAAAAAAAATACATATGCATTAAAGAAACAAAGAATTGACTCACAGTACATGAAAATCAGGTAGAATGAATACAAGGAGAAATGGATAACCCAACAGAAAGTATAGGAAGAGTATTAAAACAAAAAGGTACAAAATGTTAATATACCGCTTTTATCACACGCCATGTAGACTCAAACGGGTACGCCTCTGAAGACCCATGTATAGGATTGTCGTCCAGCAGAACTTTAACACAAGAAAGAGTTGAATTTGCAATAGACTTGAGATTGTATCCTCCTTCTAAAGCCAAAACGATTTTTCCGTTCGCAAAACTCATCAACTGAAAGACGATAAAACTATGTCAAAAATGATACAATAATCAAGGCCACCTTAATGAGAAAAGAGAAAATGTATAACGACCTTTTTCAACAAAACTGCGTATCCATATGGTGTGACACGACAACCCCCTAGAGGATCACCAGCAGCTGTTTCAACAAATTTGTATAAATAAACAATTATCATACTTAAATAGATATTGAAGATGAGTACTACACTACTACTACAAGCAAAAATTTCCACAACAACAAAATGAAAACTCATTCTGCAACCTGCATTAAACAAAGAAAGTTAGCCTACCAACCTGCATCAAATCCTGCAGAGACTATAATTAAGTCGGGATTAAACTCCTTGGCAACAGGAACCAAAATATGG
>JAOTRO020177500.1:0-11639 GCA_028566515.2 Pyracantha coccinea | reverse complement strand
TAAAAAAAATGACTAAACTGGCATTTGTTGCGAAAATTAGATAAGTAAAATTAATCTCATTAAGTCTCAAATTTTAGTGCTCGCAAGTATATGAATCATATGACAGTATAGCATATAAGTGCGGATATCTTCCCACAGAGATCGAATTGATTCTAAAAATCTTACTAATTAAATTGAAACAAATTATAATGGAGAATTTTGAATTAAACTAAAAAGAAATAAAATGTGAAAATAAAATGCAAGCAAATAATAAATTGAAAACAGAAGAAAAGAAGACCTAGGGCATCCGAATTCACCGTAACCAATTCTACTTAATTCTCTTTATATGTTATGCTCAAGTAGTTCCCCAATATTGATGATCGATTTTTCTAAATTATTCAATGGTCATGACATCCGATTGCATCAAAAGTATCCTTACATGTTAAACCTCTATGACATCTAGATGAATTTAAACAAGTAAGAACCCATTAAGCTCTATGGAAATCGTTGAAAAATCACATAAACCGTAATGGCATGGCATCTACAAATAGGTGTTTATGGTATAAATTGCAAAAAACTAAACCCAGGTTAGGTATGACATCTACTTTAACTTGCATCAAATCAACTTAATCTAAACCTAGATGGTGATCAAGCATCTAAATAAAAATCAAGCACATTACAAATATCAAAAGATACTCAATAAAGAAATAAAACTTGATAATAACAATGTCACAAGAAAATTAAGTATTCTAGATCAAGCTACATCGTAATCCTAGCAAAGGAAAAAACTAAAACAAAGAAAAGTCTTCCTCTTGCCCTTCTTGCAATAGCCCCTATGTAAAATATGATTTTTGTTTTTGTTTTGCTTTGCTTTTTATGGCTTAATCCCCCATAGATCAAACATAAGGAAACCTATATAACCCATGGCAAGGCTTAGAAAAGCTAACCAAAAGCCTACTAAATTTCAATTAAAAACCCACTAAAATCCTAACTAATGGACACTGTCTTATGAAAAATAAACGGAAATAATAAAGCTGGAAATTAAGTCTTCTTTTATAATCCATTGAATAGAATTTTCATGTCTTTGTTCTCTAAAACCGTTGTTGTCTCATCTTCTTACTGTAACGTATGTCTTTGTGCGGTTAATTAGCCCCTTGCTCCACTAGAATTACTCTTGACACCCAAAAAGCTCGTTTTCCACTTTTTCGCCTAACTCTAGTACTAAATGCCTATAAATTAAAACAATAGAATTTAGTGTATTTAACCCATTCAAATACAAAACCCAAAGGAAATATGTGATAAAAATATATGGAAAAACGACCACATCAGCATTCGAAAAAAAGATGATTTTCTGTTTCATTAGCCTCACCACATATGCCACACGCCCCGTAAAATGAAAAGTTTAAGATTATCGAACAAAAAAAAAAACTAAGATCAGTATGGTTGTAGCTTAATTAGCTTACCTTATGAGAGAAGAAGGAAAAATAGGACCATTGTTGGACCCAAATCAAACAGTCGGCATGTCCAAGACCCAACGTCTGACTTATTGGTGTTGGGTATATATTTTTAACAGAAACGAACAGTGAACGGCCCAAAGGTTTCAAACACTTTTGACGTGGCAGAAGTGGGCAACAAGACCGCCCTTTTTCACACTGAAAGAGGATTGACTACTCAGCGGAGTTTTGCGGAAGAATTTTTATTTTTATTTTATGGAAAAGAAGACTTGTAAATCCAACAGGATCAAAGCTTAAGTATCCAAGTAGGAGCTTATCCTCTGACAAACATAACATCAACCACTTGGATGAAAGGGAATGAACCAAGTTAGAAAGGGGCAATTCTGAAGGAAGAAAGCTTCTATAAAAGGCAACAGGAGAATTAGAGAAAATGACACTCAACTCAATACAAAAGACTTCTAAAAGCTCTGGAAGCTACTTTTCAATTATTTCCTTTGTACTTCAAACATTCCCTTGTATTTATAGCTATGCTACTTCCCTTTGTAGTATCAATTTCTTGTAGTAGAGTCTCTTACTAGAACATTGTCTGCAAATGCAAGAATTGCCCGAGAGTGTCTTTTTTTTTTTATCTACTTTCATGTCATTGCATTCTAATGTTATTTAATGTCCTTTTACTAACATTTCACAAGCATTTACATATACTTCCCCTTCAATTCTTGCTTTTACTTCATTTACTTTGCTTTCTGTCTTTCCTTTTTTTTTTACAAAGGTTTCAAACTGAGTTGGATCATCCCAAAACAATTTGTGGTTGCTGTTTTGGTATTCAACATAAGACAAATTTGAAGCTCTTGTCTTCAAGACATAGAAAAGAACTTAATATGAATTTAACCCCTCGATAAGAACAAACCTTTGAGAAGAAGGCCAATTGCTTGTGACGTAAGCAAATGACTTATATGACACTTAAAACTAAACAATCTGTTAGTGTTGGCCAACAGTGGCACGCCTAAAACAACTATTTTCATGGAAGAGCCTAAAAACCTAATCAAGGCTTGACTAAGGCACCTCCAACTAACAAGAGTCCATCACTCACGCAGGGGAGGTTGTGTGGGGATCTTGCCTCCAACATAATTTTGGCATGCTCGGTGGGACCTCATGTGTTTTATGCCAAGACACAAAAGGATAAGCAGAGACCTCAAAGGAAAGATTTAAAGCTATATTACATCAGTTTTTCAACCATACATAGATGGCTGACAAGGGAGAAGATCGAACTCTTGAGCTGAGTCTAAATGCGATGAAAAGCCCCACTCTTTTTGGGAGATCATGTAAGGATGGGTTCAATGAAGAGTTGTAGTCCACTATGGTCCAAGTGATTAATAATTGCTTGGTTTACAAACGCCTGGTTTATAGATGCTGATTTGCAGGTGATTTTCCCATCGTTGTTTTCTTCTTGACAAAGCGACTTTCGATGATCATGAACTTTGTAGTTATTTTAGCACTCAGTCCTACCGGACTAGCCAAAATATTGACTTTAAAAATTACAAAGCCTAAGTGGCGCGAATGCTGAGTAAATATGAGCTAACTACATCTTCTATGTGAATGCGGGTGTGCCAACTCACGACCAAGCTCGGCCAAGCGAGTAGAACAAGTGTGGTAGTGGCGTTGAATATGTTGCTAACTACTACACTTGAGCGACTACGGCCGAGGAAGGAACACATCTTGCCTTGGGTTCTATAACCCAAAGACAATGTTACCTTTCATTATGAAGTTCAATAAATTGTTCGGGTTTTAATGTCCCAAACATAAAGTAACCTGAGTAACACCTCACTTTACTAGAAAGCTAATGAAGTGACATTTTCGGCGAAACAACTAAGAATTCTTCGTTGTTGGAACCAAATTCGTGCTTTACTGTAGGAAGTGGGGATGCAAAAATCCGATTAACCTATAAAAGAGCAAACAACCCTGAGCTAGCCAAAGACCAGGAAGGGGTGCTGATCAAAAGCTCTCTGACAGTCAAGTTAGTAAGCAATATAAGACTCAAGTAGTGGGCAAGAGAATAAGTATGCGAGAATTGTGTTATCAAAGATGAACTCTGGAAGGGTGTATTTATAGTTTTATACTAATTGAGGATGAGTCCTTTTAGGATAGTAGAATCTTTATTAAATTGAGAGAATCCTAGAAGATATCTAGGAAGTAGATATTGCCCCCTCTTAGGAGTGTGATTGCTTGTAGCGCATGCTAATCCTTAGATTGTAAGGACTCCAAATTATAGGAAACTTATTTATTCCTTGTTAGATTAGGGTTCCGTATTTTGCAAAACAATCATCGTCAATCTTAGCAAAGTCATTAGACTTTGCCCACTGATTCTAGAATAGGATGATGGTGGCATCGCTACTCCATTTATTCAACTCTGCAGAGAAGGCTACGAGTCCATGACCAAACATATGAGGTACCGTTATTCCCATCCGCCTTACTCTGGTCTTAGAAAATCATGGTCCCACATTCACTTGTCGTGACTTGGATAAATAATCAGCCAACTAAGAAGTAGTGTTGTTTACTTGTCCAAACTGAAGGTACTTCTGTGCTACCTGATTATAAGGCGCTAGTGCTATTTACTTTACCAAACTTAAGGTGTCGCCACTCGTCATTACAATGTTGTTTACTTGTCCAAACTAAAGATGTATTGATCGGGTGGGGGAGGGGGTTGAATTGTTTGTGTTTTTCTCAAGGGTGTGAGAAAGGTTTGGGTAGAGTGAGAGTTTTCGCGTAGAGTGTTTTGAGTTGTGTGTTAAGTTGGAGGTCCTTTTCACATTGCAGAACCTCTTCTATTTATAGCATTGTCATTGTGATAAACATGCATGTCGAGGTAGAGTCATGTTAGGATTGTGCCTACTTAGCATGTACCTAGATATTTCCGCATTGTCTCTTCCTTAGTCAAAACCCAAACCCTATCTAGCCTCAACTTTTTTATTTGAACCAGGACTCTGAACTGATCAAGCATGAATTTTGATCCCTAGAATGTTTCACATCTTATCAGAATCTGACTTGATCTTTGGCGATTTTAACGCTCTTAAGACTCGACTAAGCCACGCATGAGCTTGATCCATTAATAGTCATATTCCTACAAATACTTGGCCGAATCAATATTCTTTTTTGGGTTGAAAGCCCACTAGCCTGAGGGATCATTACTGGGCCGAGAATCATGGCTTTTAAACTTAATTTAGCCCATTTTTGACCCAAACTGTTATTTCAAGTCCGAATAAGAATGTGATCCAAAATTGAATCCAACCATATCTAGGCATGCATTTTAAGAAAGTAATCCAAAATATAGCTATATAAAATCTTTAGTTTGAAGAGCACTAGTAACTTAAGAATCATATAGCTTCAATGCGAATCTAACTAACTTTAGACATAATTATTTCATGCATGGAAAAGGAACTACTATGGTTTGCAATCTGATTTTGTCAAACATTTTTACCATAAAGTTTTGGTGAACAGATTTCTTTACAAATTTATGCAGCAACCAATTTGTTAAAGAAATATTTTTTTTTTATCGAGATAGATGTACAATTATAGAAAATAATTCACAACTTCACCTATATAATTGTAGCTTTGGAGCACACTAGTAGCTCAAAATTAAGTTTAAGCAGAATACAATTCAACAGTTAATCATCATAATTTTTTGCCTCTATCTATCAACAAAGAGAGATGGAGAAAGGTTCACTCAAGTTAGCTTTCTTTGTTGTGCTGTTGATTACTTCATATGGTAAAATACTTGTCACTAATACTTTTTACTATATGATCCCTACATAGACTAGATATAGATGTTTATGTATTTTGCTTTCTTAACTCTCAAGTTGAATTGATCGGAGGAAAAAAACCCTCGAGTTGTACATGAATTAGTATTTAAGTAGAAAATGCAATTTCAATATTACTTAAGGAAATAATGATATTGCAGGTCTACAAATTGGAGTAGAAGCAAGGGGTCCAATAGTGAGGTTTCCCTGCAAAACATCTGCTGAATGTCCTGACCCAGCCAAATGCTCATGCATCAACACTATGTGTAAGTGCCCGCCAGAAGGAGTACTAAAGTTCATTGCTCAAGACTTCTCTGCACCCTTACAAGTAGCCAAAGAAGCACCATAATGACTTCTCTTTTAAACAAATGTTGGTGTTACCACACTTGAAAACTTTGATTCTCGCACTATGTTCTCAAACTATTTGTGATGCTCGCAAAAAAGCACACAAGTTTTAGATCCAATAATATTTGAATAAATATAGTAAACAACATCAACTTGTTACATACGACTTTCGTTGGTTTGGTTTGCTTGTTTTTCTATAGAAGAGCGTTGGAAGAAACTCTTGTAAGTCTAAATTAATAACTGAACATAAATTCACAACAAACCTAGTTAAGTATCAATCCTTTTATTGATATCAAACACTTATAACGAATGGCCTTCTATTATCCGACTGTGGTAGTAAATAGTCAATATATTTCACTAGCTTTACTTATTTACTACTTTGATCACTTGAACATAAATTATAAATTTGTGGGTAACATAATTCTTAACTAATAACATCAACTTAATTTATTGGCGTAAGGATTGTTTTCCTTCAACATGTTATCCACCCGAACTATGTCTCGAAGGAGAGGATCGCTCTAGAACAGTATTTAAGCAATCGACGCCCATGAATTTTCTATATTTTATCTTTGTCAAAGTTCTATAAGCGTTTATGCATGTTAACCATCCCATGAAGCATGAATTCTATTCTCAATTTCGGATTATATATATTGCTATGTTTGCGATGGATTATTGTGATTTGATATTGGATTGCTTAATTAAATTGTATGTGGAAAAGCATGAAAAAATAATCAAAAGAAAGAGGGATTAGAAAGCCTAACCCGCGTGCTAAGCCGTGGCTTCCAATCACGCAGCGCGCGCCGTGCATCCACACAAAGACCAAACGACACCACCGATGACTATAGGTCGTTGTAGATAACCAAATCTCCATCTCTGATCTCTGATGTCGATGAACATCATTTTTAAGATGGTGAGTGACCAGGATTGGGAGATTTTGTCAAATCTCCCCCCGGTTTGAACGGAACTTGATGGAACTCACTACACCACCGTTGATTTCGATGAGGCCAGTATTGGTGGGTTTGCAGCGAGCAAAACCGCAGACCCTAGTGGCTACCAAAGCCACCATCGTCGAGGCCAATCTTCGGTGGTGCCCTAGTCTCCTACGGCCTTCCTCATTAACATGTTTGTTCTCCCGCCATGAAAAATTAGATTTTCAACCCATGGCACTCTCTTTCTTTCCCCATTCAATGAACTATAGGCAGGAAGACAATGGTGGCCTTGAGCTACACCTGGCCACGCTGTGGTGACACAACCGTAAGCGAAGCAGTCATCCACGCCAGGGACAATGACCCGGATCGGCCGGTCTAGGGTAAGCACACTCGACCCATACGTATCTTCCGCGGGCTAGACATGGTGTATTGACGGACCTGATCCAAATGAAACCCTTCCTTGCCGTGATGGGCCTGTGCCACATAGTTTTTATCAAACGCCTTGGAAAGGCATATTGAGAGTGGTTGACTCCCATACTCATGGATACTAATTAAATTAATTTGGATGATATATAATGCGATAAATTGTTTGCATTCGCGCGTATATATATATATGTATATATATATTTGTGTGTGTGTTTAATATAGTATAGATAAGAGGTTCATAACTCTCGTGCACCGGAATTGTAGAGCATGTTGTAGAGATTTCATTTCCCAAATACGCGCCCCTCATGTTTAAGGTTTTACACTGTTCATATACAATCTGTTAGACCATTTCATGTCTATGTTGATTGCTTTAGAGGATTTATACTCAACCACTGATTCCACATTTTGCTTTTTCATAGAATGTCATTTCTCAACAAGCTTGACTTTACCGCTTTAGAGGTGCTTGGTACGACCTACCTCAAGTGGGTGCAAGGCAAGAAGCTCCACCTAGTTGCTAAGAACTTGAGAGATGTGATCGGGGCTAATAATACAGCAATCAAAGTTGACAAATCACTCGTTATGATCTTCATTAGAAGGCATATGCATGATGCCTTATAGACGGAGTACCTCGTGGAATGGGACCCTTATGCTATTTGGCAAACCTTGACTGATCGTTTCACCCACCAATAGTTTATACAAAAGCCACAAGTGAGGCATGATTGGCTTAATCTTTGGTTCCAAGACTTTAAATTTTTTAACGAATATAATTATGAAGTTTGTCGAATTTGATCCATACTGGAATTTCGTAATGAGGTGTTAACTGATAGGGATCTTTTGGAAAAGACCTTTTCCACCTTCGATGCTAAGAATATTGTCTTGTAACAGCAATATCGGGAACAAAACTTTTAAAAGTTCTTAGATTTGATATCTGCCTTACTAGTAGATGAGAAGAACAACTAGCTCTTGATGAAAAAACCATTAGTCTTGCTCTAATAGCTCAAATAATATTCCTTTGCAATAAGCAAATGCGAGCGAGCTTCGAGGCTCAAAATGCCAAAGGAGGCATAGGGGTCGCAGTAGGGACAAGTCTCCCATGTTTGCGAATACGAGGAAACATACCCAAAGCCAAGCAAATAGTTTGAGTTGCAACCCTAAGTTCGACTCTTTAGCTCTCAAGGCCCAGGATTTCAAGAATAAGGTAAAGTAAAAGAGTATTCCGCTAACCTTGTTATGTGTTATCGTTGTGGCTAATCTGACCATTGGTTTAAGGTTTGCAAAGCCCTGACACAAGTACTGAAATAATACCACACCAAGAGGCAGGCTAGGGAGGCTAATTTTGCTCAAGAGTCAAGTTTCATCCAAGTCGAGAATCATGGTGATATGACGATGGAGATTTTTGATTTTCAAGACGATGTTGCACCTGTGGAAGATTAGATTTTCAGACATGAGGCCTTATGTTGGCCAAAATTTGCTAGTATTTTGGTCTAAGTTTGCGAACAATTTTATGATTGCGGATTTCTAGGTTTGGTGTTTCTATTTCAGTTTATTATTAAATTGGATACTGTTATGGATTTTCTAGTATCATTTAATTTAATTTAAATTTTCTTTATAAATGTGACCGATTTAATTAAATTTGACTAAGGTATGTCTTGTGTGGAAGTTAGTTGTATGGTTGATAGTGCTATGACACATACCATCTTGCATGATCGTAAGTACTTCACTAACTTCATACCTAAAACCTTGTCTCTGACAACTCTATCAGGCCCATCCAACCTGATCGAGGGGCAGTGAAAAGCTTGTCTAATATTGTCCAATGGTATGCTATTTACCTTAAAGGCGTTGTATTCTCCACATTCTGGAGAAACGTTGTTGAGCTTTAAGGATATTTGATAAAGTGGATTTCATGTAGAAACATCTGTTGGAAAAGGAAAAGAATATATGTTGGAGTATACCCTAAAAACAATTGATGTGGCAACACATGGTTATTTGTGGCAACCCAATGTTGAGTTATTGATGACAAGGGCAAGTGAACATCCATCAATAGAGCACATGACCTAATAGCAGATTAGGTAAGTTCATTATTGATTACGATGAGGTCGAGGAATACCATAAGTTGTAGGGATGAGACTACAAACAAGTTCCAATCCTAAGATATGTGCCTTACAAATCTTAAGTCCTAAATTATGTTCTTAGCCCTAAAATGATAAAAGGGACTATCTAACATCCGCAAAGGCCAATTTATGCCGTATTCAGTAGTAAGTCTAAGACTAAGCATGTAGTGGCATGGAATAGATATAAATGTGCTCATCTATGAAATTAAGTTCACTGAACATTGACTAACATATAGTGTACGAATGTAAAGATTACCTACTTGTCAATCACACCACACTTTTGAGTATGGATGCAAGTAGTTCTTACCTGAGGCATTATTGGTCATCTTTCGCCTCACCTCGAAGCTCTCAAACGATAATGGAGCTTTACACTGTGAGGTTCAAGATGATGTGTATTAATATGGAGATATGTGAATACACAACAAGGAATTTGTCACCTTTTAGGTAATTATTAAGGTAGATATTCCTAGAAACCTTTGATTTTCTATCTTCGAAAGTCTTTGGCCAAAGCAACATACAGGAGATACATTAGGGTGATAGTGGGACCATGATTTTTCAGTGCTAGAGTAAGGCAGCTCGAAACATGCATACCTTAAAAGTTCAGTCTTGGACTTAAGAGCTTCTGTTGCAGAGCTAAATAAACGAAACAACTATGCCATTATCATCCTGTTTTTTAATTAATGGGTGAAGTTCGACGACTTCGTTGAGATTGACCATGCTTGTTCTACAAGATACTGAAACCAATCCAGCAATAAATCGATAGGTTTCCTATAATCTTGGTGTCCTTACAATCTAAGGGTTGACGTGCGCTGCAAGTAATCACACTTCTAAGAGGTTGCAATATCTATCGCTAGATATTTTCTAGGATTCTCCCAGTTTATTAAGGATTCTACTATCCTAACATGTCATCTTCATGATTGGTATAAATACACCATTCTAAGGTTCATCTATGGTAATGCAATTCTTGCGTACTTATTCTCTTACCAACTGCTTAAGTCTTATTTTGCTTACTAACTTGAATGTCATAGAGCCTTTGATCGGCACATAGCCTCTCTCCCTCCCGGTCTTTGGCTTGGTTACAGTTGTTTGTTCTTTTACAGGTACTTGGATTTGTGCATCTCCACAATCAACGACGATGCTTGAATGTGGTTCCAACAGTGATTATATTTATATATACAATTTAACAATGGTTCCCTGCTCTAAAGTATATGATTGGAATATAGTAGATAGATGAACCGAATTGCATTATAATCATAACTAAGGTTCTAAATATGTGTTGTATGAATTCAAACATACTTTCACTAATTTGGGTAGCAGAAATCCATTACTAGATGTTATTATTCGATGTGTGGATGTTTCTATAATGTTGAAATAGAATGGTTTCTAATTGTAAAATTAGATTATTTTGATTAATCAAGTTATCATGTCACGCCCCTGTTCTGGGGTCAATGGAAAAATATGACCTTAAGCTCAGTGTGCGAATAAAAGTAAATGAAAAACAAACATCTCTTATCCCAATAATCTGAAAAACCTTACAAGTGTAAAGAAATAAATCAAATCCTTAAATCACTCCTCCAACACAATAAAAGGGTGAGGGGTGATCAACAGCCATTGTCGCCTAGTGAGTAGAATATGTAATATACTAGTCAAGCATGTTGTTTACTCACACTATAACATAGTATAATTATATCAAAGTTTTATCACATATCATGTGTCATACATAATATGCGGTTCACCAAGTGACCCCTAAATTGGCCATTCTTCCCTAATTGCCCATGTGCCATACATTTATCCCTCGGATATCCAACACTAAAGTTCTCATGCTCCATGAACAATCTCAATAATCCACATAGAATGTATATATATACTCATCAAAATGATACATCAAATTAAACATGCTTGACTTGAAAAAATATAGAGATTTGGAAATAGAGAAAACCCACAATAGGTCGTGCTTTTCACATTTATAATATAATAAGAAGTTTTGTAGCACATTACATAAACCACTCACCTTGTGTATGCAAATTCTGTATATTGATCAAGTTGGAAAATTAAAAGGTACTACTAGACCTGGCATTCATGTCGTGTTTTCCGTGTTCGTGTCGTTTTCGTGTCATACCCGATATCTTAACATGTCGTGTCATGTAACACCCGTTAAAATAAATGGGTAAAATGACTTGACCCGATAATATTAACAGGTAATATGACCCGACCCGTTACCCGTTAAGGAAAATATATTTTAGACCAATAAATAACCAAATGAAAAACACAATACTAAATAAGTATATACATACCATATTGTTACATCCAAAACTTTTCTTTTAAGTATATTTTCGCTTACCTAAAGTCTTTAATAGTTTTTTAATTAATGTATAAGTGTAAAAAAATATAGAAAAATATATATATAAATGCTCATAATGATAAGCTTTACAACTTCCATGAAGAGCTTAACTTAAAAATTTGCCACTATAATCATATAAAACATAGATCAAAATTTAACCGTTGATTGTTGTTTACATTTTCACTTCATTGTTCTCATCAAATTTTGTTTTTTCAAATTTTCTTTTTTGAAAACATGATCTATTAGAGGATGCAGGAAGA
>JAOTRO020177491.1:0-11639 GCA_028566515.2 Pyracantha coccinea | reverse complement strand
AGAAATAAAAGATTATAAAATTTAGTAAAAAGAGTTAACGGAAAAGAATATAAATTAGTAAATTGGGTTATTGGAAACAGGAATGGCAAGACACGTGCAACTAAAATAGAGATGGTGGGACCATGAAGAAATAATACCAATGCATTTTTGCTAACTACCCTGAAGTGATGGTAATGCTCACCATCTTATTTTTAACCGTTAGATGAGTTTGAATTTTGAGATTTATGTTCATCCACTACACGAATCTCAAAATTCAAACTATTTAACGATAATAAATAGAGTGGTGAGCATATAACATAGTTTATGGTGGTGAGCAAAAATGTTCTCAAATAATGCCGTCATTTAAACTGAAAAAGAAATGTGGTCCCCACAGGTCTATTTTCTTTCTCCCGACTCTACAACTCTTTTATCCCAAATTCTTAATATTTTCTAGATTTCGGCGACTTAGCATATAGGCGCCTAAGCCTGCCTAAGCCTGCCTAAGCTTGTCTAGCCTCCGCCCAGCCCTGCCTAGACCTGCCTAATCCCACTTAGGCGTTTGCCTAATATGTTTATTAATTTTACGACCAATTAGGAGCTACCATGACAATCGATCACCGTATAGCGCCTAGGCTGATTTTTAAAACACTGGTTATATTACAATTAAAACAATAACTTTTTTTGCAATTGACATGCACATGCATATCCTTAGGTGAAATGATGAAAACATTATGAGCCTATTTTGGCCTGGAATACAGGTTTGGTTCAAAAATGGATAAAAGAACATTGATTCGATTGAGTCTCTATGGAAGTAGGACTATTATAGGATCCAACTCATATGTGGATCACTTGAGTCCTAAGTGAATTAAATTGCTAAGGATCATGATGGGTTCAGATATGATTCAAACTATTCTAGGGATCAAAATTTATGTTTGACCAGATAAGGATGAATCAAGTGCATAATGGGACTAGGTTCAGAATTCTGGTTCAAGTCAAAGAGGCTGAGACTGCATAGAGAATGCGTTTCGCCTAAGGAAGTGAATATGGGGATAAAGAGGAAATATTCAGGTAAATGCCAAGCAAGCATAGTCTTATCAGGACTCTAGCTTGGCAAACTTGTTTATCACGAAGTCCACCCTATAAATAGAGAGGTTCTGCAATGTGGAAAGGCCTTCAAATCAACAAAAAAACTCAAAATGCTCTACATGAAAACTCTCGCTCTTTGCGAAATCCTTCTCACAACCCTGAGAAAAATACTATCCTAATTTTCTCGTGAACATATCTTCAATTTGGATAAGTAAACAATAATGAAGCCGTAGAATCAGGCGATTTTAAAGCATCTTCAGTTTGGAAAAGTAAACAATACTGGTTGGTTGGTTATCTATCCAAGTCTTGATAAGCAAAGAGTTTTCAATTCTTTCGCCTAAAAGGGTCACTTCATTAGCTTTCCAATGAAGTGAGGTGTTACTAGGTCACTTCGTGTTCGACACATTAAAACCCGAGACATTTATCGAACTTCGCAGTGAAAAGCAACCTTGTCTTCAGGTTAGTAGAACCATAAGCTGATAGGAGTTCCTTCCTCGGTCGTAGTTGTTCAGGTGCAAATTTCATTTGTGCATTCAACACATCACCACATCTATTCTACTCGCTTGACCAAGCTCAATTACGAATTGACACGCCCGCATTCAGCAGAAGAAGGTAATTAACTTAATAGTTACTCAACATACACACCATGTAGGCTTATTAACTTTAGGGTAACAAAGTATGTAGAGATCAAACTAATAAATCGCTTTATCTAACTAAATAAATGTTTCATTAGCTGCCAAAGGCTGAGCCAATAATCATCAAAGGGTAGGTTTTCGAATCTTAGTGCATGCTGGCAGACCAAATAAATAAAGTGTAATACGTTGCATCCTTTCATGGCGGAGGCACATATCGCATCCCTTATGAAAAACATATCTTCAACAAATATATTTCATAATAACAAAATGTTCGATTCCTTAATCTTTATTTAAAACCCTTATAAACAACATATCTAAACATATGAAAATACCTAGCGAATAATGTACCAACAAAGTATAAATTTTATAATCGAAATCATTTTATTCTTTAATATTTATTTGAAGATCGTCCCTTAAAAAAAAGAAAAAAAAAACATTTGAAACGGAAATCATTTGGTCGTCAAAATAGATAAAATAAATTGACATTTATCATGACAATATTACTTGGTGCTCATACAGTTGATTTATTCCATTTCCATATATTTGGATGCATAAATGATCTTTAATTTGAATCTTTTTCAAGGATGGTCTTCAAATGAAGATTGAGAAAATTGAACATTTCCGATTATAAAATTTATAGGTAAAGATACGTTATTTACAAGGAGTATTGAAATATGTGCATTCCCCCAATGCGGGTATGTATACACGTGTTATCCATAAAGAATCTACGATGTAGTTGTTCAATGGCTAATCCCATCTAGTGGACTATTGGTTGGATATATAGGTTATGGCTATGTGGAGAAAGATAGGATGAAGGTTCCTTCAAGACATGTAGGAATCAAGGTATCTTTCAGACTTAACTTGCGCTCACAATTTGTGTGCAAATTAAGAGGTGATGCAAAATTACGCTGTGAATACAATAGAGCTCGTAATAGCATTTAGTGTGTGTCAATGTTTTACACGATCCTTTCTTACAAGCCCCAAACACACCAAGGATAACAAGAAGGCTCAATTATTACCAAGAACAAAATTTCGGTGCTTTGGTTTTGAATGAAAATATAGAAGGATTTGGAGAGCTTTTCTTTCAACGTTTATAGGAAGTCTTAATCTTAAGTCTATAAAACTCCAAAATTCATCCACTATTTATAAAGGAATTCATGTACTTTTCTGATATGATTTAGCAACCATTCAAATCGAAGTATCACTTTAATTGTACCGCTTTAATGAGGTACCACTTCATGAGTAACATGTCTTTTCTTTTTTATTTCAATTCAAACGTTTAGAAATATTTATGAAATTCTTTTAAACTTAAATATGAAGTGGCAAAGCTTAAAACCCAAAGAACAGAACTTCATTTGAATACAGAGTATGCAATAAACAAGACTACAAAATAATGAAAATATTATTAAATAAATAAGAACGTCGAAACAGTTACAAAGCCTCAAAAGGCTACACCCTGACTAACTTGTTCACTACTAAATAACAAAACTCTCTAATTATAACCCTAATCCCTAATAAGCAAAGAAACGAGAACTTAATTCTAATGAGCTGCGCCTAGAACCCAAACAGTAAAAATAAACAACTAATTTTCCAACAACTTCACCTCCGAAGAGGTGGAATTTTGCATTCTGCAGAACTAGGCCGACTGGTCGCCTCTTTGCGTAAAGAGAATTCTTTCGTGCTTTTGCTGTCCAGGCAGACTGGTAGCCATATTGGGCCTACGGTTCGCTAATGTCTGATTGTTGAGATATTGGGCAACGACCCTTGTAATTATCGTTTTGATGTTTCTTATTCTTGATACAAGCTAGATGTACATTAGACATGAACAAATTCAATGGATCCAAAGTACAGCTTAACTGTATACAATGGATACATTGAATAGCTTAATTCTAGGATCTATGCAATCGATCCAAAGTGTATATGTACCTGTATAGTTCTTCCAACAAAAATAACGAATTATTCAAAGTTTCGAAAGAATACCGTCTCCTCCCTTGAAAAAAATCCTCGCTACACTCTTGAATTAGTGCTACAAGGTTTGAACGAAACTACTTATCTCACCCATTAAATCATATCTCCACCACCACAAAATCATCCATCACCGATGCACATATCTTCAGCCACTGTAGCCCGAAACCGGTCAGATAAAAGTCGATGCTTTGACCTCGTGGGGTTTCCAGGATGGTGGGACCAACGTCTCAGCATTGGTAAGCGCTGCAAGCAATGGCAGTAAGGTTTTAAATATGTCTGCATCTGCTTTTAATGGTGCATGGATAATTGATTTCGATGCTAACTGATCATATAACATTTAATTCTAGACAGATGTCATCCCTTAAACCATCCTCACGGTAGTCTGTTTCCACCACCAATGGTACTCATGTCCCGGTTATTGAGGAAGGGTCCTTGTCAATCACTGATACTAATTTGGATCCCGTTTTAGTTATTCCCTCTTTTAGATTATAACCTTCTATCAGTTGAACAAATAATCGCAGCCTTATTTTGTGTTGTAATTTTTTGACCTAAATTTTATGTGTTTAAGGGCATCCAAACAAGGCAAACGATTGTTGTGGTGTTAAGCAAGGGAAACTCTATTACTTGAATTTGGTGCTAAATAGTTTGCTCAAATAAAGCACTGTATCGTGCTTTTTTCTGCCCAGACCGACCGGTAGCCAGATAAAGCTGACCGTTCGCGAGTTTCTGCTTGTTGAGATATTGGATTCATTGTAGGATCTAACAAGGGATCCATTGAATACTTAAAAAAAGACGGATCCATGATGGAGGTTCTCCGATTCAGGTCTGAAATCTTAAGCTATTAAGAGCGTCTCTTGCTAAAGAAACGGCCAACCCATTGACAAACTGCACTCCTGAAAAACCTTCGTAAAATCTTATTCAAATCCTCAATCTGGCAAGTGTAAATTTTAAATGCATATAAGATAACTTGTGAACTCATATAACTTGTGACTTATAATTTAATATCCTTATAAATCTTACATAAAAAGGATTCTTCCAGACAAATACAAAAAAAAATGAAAAGTTTCGTTATGATAGAGGTTTTTTTCCTCTACTAATTATTATTTTGTCTTCTTTATCAGTAGCGTAGCCAGGATTTTCAAATAATGGAATTATAATATCAACCAAAAAGTTTCATTGGGTCATTTCGCCAAACACCTAATAGACACTTGTCAATTTCTGTCAACATACGCTGAATGTTTATGCCAACATATGTCGACAACTAATATTATTTGTAGAGGTTTGTCGAGTATGGATATAGGATATTGTGGAGTAATGTTGAAGATTGTGAAGGCTTTTCAACTAAAGTATTTCATACAAGATGAGAGAAAAGGAAGACAAATATGATAGTGTTGCGAGTTATATATTAGTTAAAGTGTAAATAGTAGTTTATTGTCCCATATTGGTGAAGTACATATGTAATACCAATTGTAAATTTTATATATACTCCACTTTGGAGATTAATGAAATATAAGAAATACTCAAATACTGTTATATATATTTTTGGTATTTACCATGTTTATTTTAATAAAGAGAACCGCCCAAGTCCCGTTTCAAAGTGTCAATGGAGTTGGATAGAATTAGCAACTTACCAAGTGACGTTATAAACAAAATTTTGTTACATTTGCCAATTAAGGAAGCAGTTAGAACAAGTGCTTTATCAAGCAAGTGGAGGAACAAATCGGCTATGCTTACTCATCTTTTGTTTGATGATCGGTGCACCTCGAATCAAAACCCTACAACCCTTGCAGGTATTGTTGATCATGTCCTCTTGGGTCACATTAGCCCCATATACAGCTTCATGATCACTCATTCCCAACCTTCAGTCGGTAGAGATATTGATCGATGGATTCTTCATCTGTCAAGAAACTCTATCAAAGAGTTGTGGCTTAATATCATATGTAGTGGGCATCGCCACAAGATGCCTTCATGTTTTTTTTCTTGTCATGATCTGATTTCGTTAGTGTTGTATAATTGTTTGCTACAACCTCCATCCAAATTCCAAGGATTCAGGAGTTTGAAGACTTGTGGTCTTTTTAATGTTACCTTGGACCAAGATGTGTTTGAGAATCTGATAGTTTGCTGTCCTCTCCTTGAGGGATTAATGTTGATGCATGCATATCCTCATACTCGATTAAGAATGTCAACCCAACTCTTTACACTAAAAATTGTAGTTTAGAGTTTGGAGAGCTGTTTTATATGAAGTTCAAGCATCTGATGATATAGAGTTGTGCAGACCCGGAAAAAGGATCAGGCTGTTGTGGGAGACGTGAACTATGGGTTTCACAACAACCAGAATTGCCATTTGACCAAATTGCGAATTGTGAATATAACCGGCATCTCTGGTGTCAAAGCTGACCTAGAATTCATCAGGCTTTTGCTTTCAAGTTCACCTGTGCTCGAGAAGATGATTGTGAAGCCTGCTACTTCTAATGATTTTCAGCTAGTAAAAGAGTTGCTCCAGTTTAAGCGTGTCTCGGAGAATGCGAAGGTATTCTACGTAGACCCTTGATTCATCCATGAAACATGTTTGGCAGATACGATACGAGACTTGCCGGCAGAAACTGAATGCGGGCTTTGATAGTTTGGTACAATTATCTGTTATGTATGTTTCTCTGAACAACGTCTCAGCGTCTTGCGGTGCTTTGTTTTTGGAATGATATGTCTTGTCAAACGACGCCAATGGATGATGTTTTTTTTTCCTTTTACTAATCTTATGTCAAGTTGGTACGACCTTTTGCACTGGGTACGACCTTTTTTTTTTACTAATCTTATGTCAACTTGGACTCTGATATTAAATTTTCGCCTGAAATGCCTTGAGTACAAGAGAAGACTAATCTGGAAGTGCTTTAAAATGACCTAAAAGCGGTTTCAAATAGCTAGAAGCGTTCTGGCAACATTTTTTTTTGTAGAAAAAGTTATTAATGAAGAAGGGCCGCATGCGGTGGTCGTACGCAAGAACCTCTCCTGGAGTTACAAAATGAACATTTAGAAAGCGCTTGACTCAACCAAACTAGAAGAAAGTATATGGGCAGCAATTCTGCAGTGTTGATTACCTCCAGAAGAGAGGGCAATGCCTGATTGCTCTCCGTTTTGGGACAGCACGACAACAATTCTAGGTTGTAGTTGTACAACAAGTTTTAGAACAAAACTGATCTCATTTCTAACATGTGCAGTTTTACGTATTACAAGTCATCAAAATTTATTGCTGAGTCGCTAGACCAATCAATTTCTTTAGAATTTGTTGCTGAATTAGCTTCCATAAGGTAGTCCGAGCCTTCCAAGGCTTTGTCTAGGGACTCCGCTAAATCTGCCTCCCATAAGCCTAACCTGCAGACTCTCTTGTAAGTTTCGTAACTCGATGCTCTTATGCCCTCCGAAACGATCTCCAATAAAGAGTCACAAATCTCTTCACGGCTCATGGCATCCAAAAAAGTTTCAGATAAACCATGTCGCCAGAAAACAACAATGGCACAGCTCTTGTCCACTAACCGAACATCAAATTCTTCAGAGAAGACGGCATGTGACTTGCACAACAAGCTCTTGATCATCCCCGCAGTCATCCCACTTCTGAATCCCCATAAGAATACCAATTGATCACTGCTGACCTTACTCATATTCTTTGTCCAGACTCTGATATCATCATTGGTTGATTCTTGCGGGCTGTCAGAACACGGATTGGAAATGTTTGTGCGCTCTTTGATGGCTGAAGCCAACAGTGCATTGTTAGATACCATAGCGTTGTTGGAAATTTTCAGAATGGAGCAGAGCTTTGCAAACAAATAGCACATCTTCACCACATTATGCCTATGAATGTTGCCTTCACTTTCTGTAGATGACGACCCAAACATTGTATATGGTAAGAGAAGGAGTTAGGTTTGCTCTGAAGTAAAACAATGGCATAACGGAAAGCAATCGACACAAGAAATCACAGGAAAACCAAGTAAAACCCACAAGAGCGACAAACATGTGAATTACTGCACTCTCTTCAACTGTGTTACGTGAAAACTAAGGGTAATGATGATACCTTCAGGCAAATTTTCCATATCAATGGGTGCGAAGTAATGATTATTCAAGTACGAAATAGCTGCAGGAATATTGGTCATCTTTCTTAGAGGGCCAATATTCTTCATCAGATGGTTGACATCAAGTATGTGGGGAAAAACCGAGTGCAAGGAACCCACGAACTCGTCTACATTAGTCGGGAGGGGAGAGAGAAACTCTGAATGAATAACTGTGAAATCTGCATAAAGCAAAGTTAAACAGTACGTTGAGAAACTAGAAAAACAACAGAAGCCAAGTCAAGTGCATTAAAACTCATAGATATTTATTATACAGAGATACACCGTTAAGGGAATTGCGGGAGACAACAGGTTTCTGTGAAGCAGAAATCAAATCGATCACCTCTCGAAATCCACGAACTCTCTTGTTTTGTTCCTCCTCAAGGTTTTGGAGCTCTCTCTGTATGTAAACATTCAAGCCAAATGTTGCGTTACAAAAAGCCTGATGATGCAAAAGAGCAAGACTTGAAAATCACGTCACTACCTCAAACAAGTCCTTGTCCGCTTTAGAACTTGTCAAAACAACACGAACAGCCTGAGTTCCTCCGCCCTTTGCTGGGATTATTAAAGGAACAAGTTCATCAGAGAACTCATTCAACATCTGCAACCAATGAAAAATACAATCGTTGGATCAAATAAAATCTGATTAAATATACCGGCACCAGAAAAAAGGATTAAAAACAACAACAGGTCAACATACATACCTCCAGTGCAAGCTGCACTTGACGTTCGCTGCAAACATCCAGATTCATGCAGGGTCTTGTTCCGTAAATTTCACTTCCCATTACAATTTTTCTCAAGGAACTTAGCAGAGCATCTGCAAAATAGAAAGCCAAAGCACTTTTTAACAGAAAATATAACAAAATCGAACAAAAGAAAAGGGATGTAAATAGAATCTAGAACCCTTTTTCTGTCCTTACCATCTTTCTTTGTGTTTTTACATGCACTTTTCCAATGCTTAACCCGCGATTTGATTCTTTCAACGAAAACCGTATCAGCAACAGTATGGGTCGAAGAAGAGTTCATTACATAGCCGCTAGTAGTTGGATTCCCTATCCGAGCTTTAGCCTCAGATTCCTGTGCTCTAGACAAGTATGAAATACCTGTCTCATTACAAAAACACAAAATCTCAATACAACATCAAAGTTACAGACTTGCAATATCCCAAATTGTGCACTTTCACCAATGCATTGAGCCAAATTTCTTTAATTTCGTAATTCCTATTCTAGTTTTCGTAAAAATATTCACTTGGGTAAAATCATATTCCACAAGAAATTAGGGAGTAAAATGAAATATCAAAACTTGACTGGGGAGGCTTACCATTATATATGCAGGCATTGAAATCAAAACCTTCTTCCGCCATGGAAGTCAAATGTGATGTTTGAACTGAAAAGCTATAAGTTGGCATCCCCATCTTCAATTCATCCCTTGGGAACAATACAAAGTTGTACCTGCACCAAAATCAACAAACCCACATCATCAAGTTCCATTCTATATATGTGTATGTATATGTATGTATAGGTATAGAGAAAGTGAAAGCACGGACGGGTAAGGAGTGAGCTTGGAGGCTCTGAGAGTGAAAGGGCAGGCGGCGAACTGGAGAAGCTGGAAGCGCTCAGCGGCGTACTTGGCCTTGCAATACGACGTGTCGGCGATGTCGAAGGGCTGAGGGCGGTGCCACGGCGCACGATATGACCCCGTTTTCTGCAGCGAGACGGCCACGAAGTCGGAGCTGGACAGGTGGTCCTTGAACTCCTCCAGGGACTCGGAAAAATTGGACTTCGTCACTTCCTTCACGCCCCATTTCTTCGAGACATTGGTGGTGGTGCTAAGGAAACGGCGCCGTATAAACGGAGGCAGAGACGCCATGGTTTAGCTTATCTCCAGCTTGAACCCGGCTGCTACCGGTATATGCGTTTTTCAATTTTCATTTGCCGAACAATAGGCTTACGACTTGTCGTTGCTTTCCTCTCCCTTTGATTTTAGATTTAAATTGTTTCATGTATACCTGTGGATTGATCGAATTTTGACCCGTAGTCAATTCAAATCAGACGTGCAATTAATATTATGGATTGTGGTTTTCAATCTGATTAGCCGATTACAAATGAGTTTGGATATGGATAGAGGTTGATCCGATCCGATATTGTTTGTATTTGGATCTTGAATTGAGTCATTATTTTTCTTATTTGTGTTTGGGTGTTGGATTGAGATACGTGAATCGAGACGGTCATGTGAATCGAGTCACAATGAAGAATAATGAAATGGCATCACAACCCTAATATGTTAATGAAAAAGTAAGACCATGTGTTAAAATTTAAACAAAAAGTATACGGAATGAACTAGCTGAAAAGAAGAAAAAATAAATTTGTTGTCTACATCATGAATTGTTGACCTAAAAGTTGTGCAGCCTACGTGGGGTGTAGGTCGAGTAATTATTGAGCTAACCACGTCCTTCTTGTGAATGCAAGCATGTCAACTCACGACTGAGCTCGGTCAGGCGAGTAGAATGGATGTAGTGGTGTTGATGAATGCACTGTTGATTTATGCACCTGACCTATTACAGTCGAGGAAGGAACACCTCTATGCCTAGGAT
This sequence comes from Pyracantha coccinea, assembly GCA_028566515.2. Classification (NCBI taxonomy): domain Eukaryota; kingdom Viridiplantae; phylum Streptophyta; class Magnoliopsida; order Rosales; family Rosaceae; genus Pyracantha; species Pyracantha coccinea. Next base: position 1,278 of record JAOTRO020177491.1, on the reverse strand, counting down.
TCTCGAACCTGAAGATAAGGTTGCTTAATTCATTGCGAAGTTCATGATCTTTTGCACCGAGTTTTGCTGCTTCACCTATATTCGTGAAATATAAGTGCGCCGAATCGATATCAAGCTTTACATGCAAAGATACTAAAAAAACTGTCTTTATGGTGAACGTGATTTGGCCATCTAAATGCCGAAGTACGAAGTGACTTGAGAATAACCGATCATAGAACACTTCACTTTGATGAGAGCTAATAAAGTGACCTATTTGGGCTAAAGAATCAAGAATTCCTAGCCGGTCGAGACTTGCATAGATAATCAACCAACTAGAAGTAATGTTGTTTACCTGTGAAAACTAAAGATGCTCCTAAATCGCTTGATTCTATAGCTCTAGTGTTGTTCACATATCCAAACTGAAGATATCATTGGTTGTCAATACAGTGTTGTTTACTTATCCAAACTGAAGGTATATTGACAGAGGGTTAAGATAAACAAGGTTGTGAGAAAGGTTTTGAGTAGAGCAAGGGCTTTCGCGTAGAGCGTTTTAATTTGTTTGTTGAGTTGAAGAGGCTTTTCACGTTGCAGAGCCTCTGCCAAGGTAAAGTCTTGGTAGGACTATACCTACTCGGCATTTACCTGGATATTCTATCTTTTAACCCTTAATCCATTGATTCCACTCTTTAGCCGAAAACTCAATCTCTACCCAATCTCCGTCTTTTCGAGTTAACCCAGGATTCTGAATCTAGTCCCTTATACACTTGATTCATCCTCATCTTATCAAACATAAGTTCTAATCCTTAGAATAATTTGAATTTTATCAAAATCTATCATGATCCTCAACAATTTTAATTCACTTAGGACTCGCTCAAACCACGCCTGAGCCTAATTGTTTAATAGTCATACTCCTATAGAAACTCGGTCGAATCAATGCTCATTTGGCATGAGATTCAACTGGCTCAAGGAATGATTACTATGACGAGAATCATGGCATTTCAATTTGTGTTATTTTTTGCTGGTCTAAGCTTTTATTCCAGACCCAAACAGAAATAAAATTACATTTTTGACCTAGAACAATTGCCTTGTGCCGTGTACGTGACCAGGATGAATGATATTTAGATGAAAATCTTTAAATCTAAATGCTAGTAGATAAATTGACTAATTATAAAAATTAGGTAATTGACTAAAATTAAATTCATAAGGAAAATTGATCGAGTTTAAAAATTCAGAATGATAATTGACTAAAAATAAAGTTCACGAGAGAAATTAACAATTTTTTACAAATCTATGGGCAAA
>JAOTRO020177482.1:0-11642 GCA_028566515.2 Pyracantha coccinea | reverse complement strand
GAAAGTTTTATGATTCAAATACGAAGAATTTTAAGTATGAATTCCTACTTATCCTTAAAAAGCCAAACGTTATTCTATTGTTTTACTTTACATTTTGCTCGTTACAAGGAAAATGTTTGGATGAGGCATCATACTGACACGTACGTGATAGTATTCATCTAATTTTATATTACTTTTAATTATTAGAAACTGTAAAGTTATTACCTTATCGGAGCGGCAGGTGAGAATTCAAAAGAGGGAATGGTGATAGCGGTCCGGCTTGCTCGAGTCTTTTTTCTTTCTTAAATGCGTAAAATTAAAATTTTAAATTGTCATTATATATAGTATATCCACATGTATAGTGAGGTGTCGTACTGTAAGGGTTTGTTTGTTTCATTAGATTATCTCAGACTGGATTAGCTTTAGAAAATAAGCTGGACTAACTTAACTTAGACTAAGTAAGATAAAAATAATGAAGTGTTTGATACAGTGTCAGACTATATCCTAAACTAAATGATGAAACAAAACAAAAAGTGAACAACAAACTGAATATTGGTCTCAGACACATAAAAGTATTAAACTACTATAAGCTTAAATCACAGAAAATTCACATCAAAATTTGAAAAAAAAACTTAATCACAGAAAGTTCACATCATAGACAGCAACCACTAACAACAATTTAGCCATGAATATGTAAGCACATCAGACAGGATTGTGAGGTCTCTGGGAGGGATAATCCCCTCTCTCTGATAGTGATGCACAAATCTCACATTGCCTTTTTCTCATCATCTGCTCCAAATGACAACAAAAAAACATTTTAAACAAGACCCATTTACCCAAAACTCAAATCACCCATGCAATCTGTGCCTTTTCTGAAAATCACAAGAAAGATGCAAAATTTTCTAACCTGATTGAGCTTCTGCAGAGATGGGCATGGCCGCATGGCTAAGATGCTCCCACAGAGAAGCGGGATTCTGATCATCCGCAGATGCTGCTAATTTGTTGAGAGTCATTGCATGTAAAATAATAAGGAATGGATCTTCTTACGGGCTTCAAGTTTGTAATCAGAGGGGAAAAGAAGAATCCATAAAAGGGTGTTGAGAAATGAAAAAGAGGAGATGAAGCAAGTCAATGTGGTCGAGGAAGACGGAGCCCAAAGCCCGTGCTGTCGAAAATCGAGGTCTAAAATGACGGAGGCGTGATCGATATCTTGTCTAATCTGGGTTGGAGGTGAATCGGACGACGGAGCTCATGGATTGAGAGTCAAATTTGAGGTCTTGTTCGTTCGTGATTCTGGATTCGGGGCGAGAAGAAAGGAAAAGGACGCGAGGGATGATGGAGCAGGGAGCGACGCGAGGAGGATAAAGCTAGTTCTTAGCTAGTCCCATGATATGTGGGGTCTAAGACCGTCTAGAGCGGTCCTCAGTCGAAACGAGTCCGCTTTTATCCCATTAATATTAATTCTGTCAAGCAACCAACATTAGATTAGACTAATTTTCAATTTAGTCTAATCTAGTGAAAGCTAAGAGGAACAAACGCCTCCTAAGTTCTTTATCGAATAAGAGTGGTCTTTATCGAATAAGAGTGGTAGGTGAGCATTCCAAAAAAGGATGGCTGTTGGTCGGTCACGCCCACTAAAGAGTTATTTTTTCTCTTTCTTAAATGCCGGAAGATAAAATTAGAAATTTAAACTGTCTTCATATATATAGTATGTACATATGTATGCTAGAAAAGAGAGAAACAAAATTTCCGAAAGAAGAAAGGATTTACCTAATAAGTGATAACTTCTAAAGACAATTATATATAATATTAATAATTCTCTTTTAATGAATGAATGAACCATACAAAAAATAATAATCTGTGTCTTAGTGCATGCATGATGAAAGTTTCAAGATAAACTTCCATATAAAACCAAATAGTGGATAATATCAAACAAAAATCGAACAACTAATGTGTATAAACTTATATATGGTAATAAATTCCCGTCCTAGATTTCATATTGTAAATATGATAGTCGCATAAATATTGAGAATGTAATTTTTGCACACTCTTATTTATTTTTGACTATTGGATTAAATAAATCAAACAAAAACACTGAACATGATTAAACAAACAATGTAAGAGGCTAAAAAGAATGTGTTTATCATTGTAAAAGTATAAAATTTTTATTGAGGAAAAAATCTTTCATAATTAATCAAAATAGGCCTTTGCAAAATACTATAAATAGCATATGCTTGTTAGGGTTAAAACACACCGATTAAAAGGCTGAAACCCTAGAGCCGTCCTTTTCCCATTTTCCGCTAGTTTCCATTTCTCTTTCTTTTGAGAAACCATGACTAGAAGAAAGGTGAAACTAGCCTTTATCATAAACAACTCATCGCGAAAAGCGACATTTAGGAAAATGAGGAGGGGCTTCATGAAGAAGATGTATGAGATCAATAAGCTTTGCGATGTTCCAACATGTGCTATAATGTACAGTCCAGATGAGTCTCAACCTGATGTCTGGCCTGATTCTTCAGGAATTCAACGCCTTATTGAGCAGTTCAGAAACATGCCCAAGGGGGAGCAAAATAAGAAAATGGTAACCCATGAGATGCTTTTGAAGCAGAGGATAAAAAAAGAGCAGGAGAAGCTCAACAAGCTGAAGAAAGAGAACCGGGAGAAACAAATTCAGATGCTCATGAACCAGTGCCTCACTGGGAAGCCCCTGACTGGCTTGGACTTCAATGATTTAGAGGATATATGGTCAATGATCAACGAGACATTGAAGGACATTGTCGCGAAGATCAAGAGCCGAAAGGAGGAAGAGCTGGTAGAGATGGATCAACCTTCAGTTGCACAACCACCTATGCTTGCATCAGTAACTGATGAGAACTTTCATGACACCATTTAGAGGGCTCCAGGGTCCCACTGGGGACGTGCTGACCCCACAATTTGGTGATGTGGATGATCAGGCCCTACCGCTTAACGGTTAGGACCACCATGTTAGGTGGTCTAAGAACCCCTTTAAATTTAGCTTGAATTGTTTAAGTATTTTTTGTTATTTTGCTTCAGGGGTGTTTTAAGTTATTTCTATTTTGATGCTTGTTTACCTGTACAATAAGACCACAGGGTTTGTCACTTAATTTCTTGAGTTTTATGTACTCAAAATTAATTATATAAGAGTTGCTTGCTTGGTAACTTTTGTTTGTACTCGACTTTATTTAGGCTATTTAGTACTATGCTATAGTATTATTTTTTTCATTTATGAGAAATCTTAAAGTTCGAATTCTATGGCTGGCGAGTTTGAGACCAATTTATTTCCTTAGTTTTTGGTGTATATATCTATATATATATAGGGGCTTAGAATCCGAGGACACATTTTGTGACACACATTTGTAGGGCTCACTCTGTGATGTATTTCAATGATCTATCTTTTATGTCATCTCTCAAAGATCATATCTACCACAAATCACCCAAATCCGAAGCATACGACTGTTGGATTAAATTTAGAGTTTTTTTTTTATAGAACCATATTTGTTCATTTTCTTCACTACAAAATGCCTTAATGATTTTGAATTTATCTCAATTTTTGCAAGGATGATCTATGAATGATGAACTGAAATATAGACGATTTTGATTTTTTAAAAAGGTTTCGGAATGAGACCCGCAAAACTGTGTGTTATGTGTCTAAATGCAAGATTCTAAAAGACTCTAAGTGCTAGTGGAACCGTGAGCTGGGGCGTAGCGCCCAGGCGCTTAGGTCCCTAAGCGGATTTCAGTATGTTAGAGTTTAAATATATGTAATATATACCTAATATGTTTTTTAATAACATATATGTATTGTTAGAGTTAATACATAATAATATAAATGGTGTTAAAAGGAAAATGAATAATAAAACAATACAAAAATAAATAAAAATGATGATTGATTTAGTGAGAGAAGAAATAAAATAATATAAAAATTAGTAAAAAGGCATAAGTGGTAAGGATGATTTCGGTTCCAATCGGTTCGGTTTAGTTTGGTTTTTGTTTTTCGGTTTTTATTCAGTTTGGTTTAATTTCGGTTCGGTTTTTTTATAATACTTTTTTTTTAATCTAAAAAGTGGTCTAATCTCTAACTTTGCTTCCAGTTTTTCATTTCCAAGAAAGTAAAGTAAGAAATTAAAGAAGAAACAAAGAGAAAGAAGATGCAGAAAGAAACAAAGAGAAAGAAGATGCAGGGGAGAAAAAAGGAAGAAATAAGAGGGTGGGGTGGGGAGAAAATAATGGCAGAAGGAAGAGGGTTGGTGGGGAGAAAAAACAGAGGACTCAGATTATAGGTTAATGGTTGGCCTAAAATAAAAGCTTCAAACTTGGGTCTAAATTTAAAATTGGGCTTGGAATATAAACACCTAATAGTAAATAAACAAATAAAATTAATTATATTTAATTCGGTTCGGTTTGGTTTGGTTTTTGAATCACCGAAACCAAAACCGAACCAATAACTTTATGTTCAGTTTTCTTAATTCGGTTTCGTTTGGGTATTCAGTTTGATTTGTTTTTTTTTTGTTTTCGATTTTCAAACCCACCCCTAATAAGTGGAACCAGGAAATGTGCAACCAAAATAGGGACTTTGCGAGACGAAGAATTCATCATGCAAAGGTCCACAATTTATTTAAAACCACAAATTCACTCTCCCTTTTCCTCGCATACTTTTTCTGAAACTCTAAAGTTCCCCCTGTTTTCTTCTTCCCTAAACCCTTCATATCCAATTTTAGTTTTAATTTTCTGTACAATATCTAATTTCATTGCTCTTCCAACTAAAGGATGCGAGGGAGAAGGATCTCGGAAAGGTAATACTTAATTTTATATGGATTTAATAGTTTTATTTTTTTCTTGAAAAAAATTATTGGATGAATTACTTAGTTTGATTATGAATTTTTTTTTTCATAGACAAAAAAAACCAAGAGAATGTCGGTGGGCCCAAATGGTGATTGATGGCCGGCTTAAACGAATCATCTAGGATGATTTCAGAGGATCTAAGACGGAGGCGCAGACCATGCTTGGGCATGGCGTTGAGGTACTATTGCAGAACATTGTTCAAGGGAGTGGGCGTCTTGAAAAAAGATGTTGGAAGAGCTGAAGAAGTTTATGTTAGATGACTTATTAGTAAGTGTGAATTAGTAAATTAATAATTTCTTTTTGTTAAATAGCATATTATAATGTTTAATAATTAATTATTTTTTACATAACAGGGTAATTATCTTGTTGAAACGAACCCAAACCTGATGAAGTTCATCGATAACATCTTCAAGGGGTTTGCGGATGTGGAAGTATGACGTCGAGCGATATGATAGGTAAATGCTTCAGGACTAGCGCCGTAGAAGTGTTATTTTATTTAATTGTTATGGACGAATAATATTCTTTTTTAAGTATGTATTTGTGGACCGTATTTTTAAATATTTCTTTAATTTGTATTTGGATTAATTTTTTATTTTTAGTAGTTATTTGGTTACTCTAATTTAACAAGTTTTATTATTTTAATAAATAGTGAATTTAAGTATTTGTTTGGAATTTTGAAGTTTATGTAAATAGAGAGTATTGACAGAAGAAACTTTGACGGAAGAACAATTGTAGAAGGGGTGTGATATCCACACACCTCTCTTTACTTCTCACACATCCTTCTCATTTTCGGCCGTCGGATCGGATGTAATGAAGAAGATCTAACGGATAGAAATTAAAAATGGTGTGTGAGAAGTAAAATATAGAATACTCTCTGTTTACAGAAACTTCAAAATTCGAGGGTGGTCTTGGTGCCCACATCTAGCTCGACAAACATTATTTCGCCATAACCTTATGCGACAAGAGGATTTGTCGCGCAAAGAACATTAGTTGGACAAATGTTATATTCGTCGTGGAAATTTGCAACAATATATGTTTTGTGCCACGAAACCTTCGGTGCTCAAATGTTTCGTGTTTATAATCAGATTGCTCAACCGCAGAGGCAGAAATTGAAAAATATTTTGCAACAGCTGCCTTTGCACCTCCTCCCCCATCAGCTTCCAAGAACAGAATAACAGTGAAATAGTTACGCAAGATATCACTTTTTTCATTCATCTTGTAAACTAGAAATTGTCCACATATCATCTTTTGTTAAAGGAAAGGGCTAAACAAAAATTCCTCTAATGGAAAGTAGATTTTTTTCCCCCACCTTGTAGATGTACTTTGAGTGTTATTAGAATCTGAAATTATTCTTTCTAGAACGTACTTTGCAAAATGTAAAGAAGGCTCTACTAATAAAATTCTATGTGGGACTTTGTAGGGTTAATCCTAAACAATAAATTATTCAATTGGAAATAAAACAACAAAAGGTACTCACAAGGGATCTTAGATTAAAAGTGAAACTTTTACAGAGTTAGAAAGATCACAATTTCATACAGCTATACGGTAGTGCATCCAACACTCACTACACCAATAACTTTAGGCTGGAATCACTAGTTACTTCTCACACTTTGTGTTTTTAATTATGTCTCGAATGTGGACGTTAATGGAGGCGGAGCCATTCAGGATCGAAAGAAAGTTGGAAGACAACGGAAATAAGAAGGCTTTTAGCTGCTACTCATAGAAATCCATTTTTATCTCATTTTACTTTCTATAACTTAAAAGGCGTCATTTACGCTCCGAAATTTAAAATTCAATCCACTTTAAACTGTGGACTCTCTCTTCTCCTTAAAACTTATAGGTTCCCTTCTAAAACATATGTAGGACCAAAACCTAATAAGACTATAAAACGTGTGCAATAATTTGATAATAAATCTCTATTATGCATTACCACTTAACTATCAAAGAATATTAAGTTTAAAAGAAATTGAAGAAATGAAAAAAAATTTAAAAAAAATAAATATTGATTAGTGTGGCTTACCCAGATTAAAATCACATAAGAAACTAACAGATTTTAGGTGATGTGCAGCAAATTTTGAGTTTTATAGAGACAACTTTCAAGTTTCAGGAGGCAAAATCGAGTTCTAACAAGCAAAGTGGAGCGAACTATATATGAGTTTTAGAGAGTAAAATGACAACTTTTGAATTGCAAGAAGCAAAGTAAAATTAAAATCAAGTTCCAAAAAGCATAGCTAAAAATAAGCCAAATAATAATCCCTTCGAATAAAAGTTGTGGTCAGCAAAGTTGCCAATCGATTTTTCTTTTTGCTAAAAAAAATAATCCCTTCGAATATTGCTAAAATACAGTGCAATCCAACCAACGGCGAATGAAAGAAAGGTTAGTAATCCGAGCCAACAGAAAAATTAATGAACAAGAATCAGTACAATCTGCCCCTAGTTTAATATGAGACCTCATATTACTTCACCAAGCCTGTAACCAACTTGATAGTATTCAATTAGCAGCCATATTAGTGAAGAATGCTGAAAAACAACTTGCTCCGGTTGTTTCATTAGCTAATTTGAGTAATGATTCTCCCCGACAGGGTAAAGATTTAGAGTTTTGGGTAAAGATGTTATTACGTGACACAAGATGTGTAGTTGTAGACATCAAAACAACAGCCGGATGAACAAAAATTAGTACATTCTCCACTCACTTCACTTTAACACGAGACCGTAGATTAGTTCACCGAACGTGTAGGTTCATGATTGTAGACGCCGAAACAAGTAATAGCATTAGTGAAGAACGTTTTAGAAACAAGTTGCTCGACTTGCCGTGTTTTGACTTTTGAGTTTCGATTCAATGCCATGGGGTGAAGATTTTGTTATGTGACACACAACATGCATAACATGCATTGATTCTGGTTCAAATTTAATTATGTGTTTCCTACTATTTTGGAGGGTTGGTCTGGTTTTTTTTCCTCCACCATTGCTTTTGTTTCTGCTAGCTGTACTTACGGTGTGTGGAAAAAAAATCCTATGCCTAGCTACACTTGCATGTTGCAGTAGCCTTTAAAAACAAGTATCTAAAGTAAAATGCTCACTGTTATAAAAATCTTCGTCTAGCAAGGTCTAGGCTGGTCACCGTCCCAATTAATCCCTAGGGATTTGACAGAGAAAAGGCGCCTAAGCAATCTAAAGTAAAATGCTCACTGTTTTTAAAAAATCTCTGTCTAGCACCGCCTAGGCTGGTCACCGTCCCGATTAATCCTTAGACGTTTGACAATTAAGAAAAGATGCTTAGACCTGCTTAGGCGTCCGCCTAGATCACTTAAACAAAAAGTAGATAACTTACAATTTGCATTTTATTTTTTTCAATATATTTAAGAGACTTGTTGAATACTTAGATGAATACTCATTATATGTTTGATCTCATATTTTCTATACGTTCTAATACTTTATAATCTATATGTCATTGTATTTTGCAATTTATGTATCCCCATACAATTATGTATTTTTTAACTATAAGCAAACACTTATTTATAAGATATATAATATATTTGCTTAAATCCGTCTAGTCCGTCTAGGCTCCCACCTAGCCACCTAGGCGCTAGTCCTCATCCCGCCACCTGACTAACACCTAGTATCTTTTAAAACCTAAAAGATTTGAGAACAAAATTAAAGCATGAATTAGCTACAAAAGTAAAATGATGTACAATAATTTGTGCGGAGGAAGCCACAACCCCTATTCGTGGAACTGTGTTAGATTCCAAATAGTTATAGGCACTTGACTTTAAATCAGTATACGTTGCCAGAGAAGTAACTGAGTAAATTGCTTGCATTACGAAGCTAGAGTCCGGTTCTCGTCTTTCCTAACTCTAAGATATTTAGAAAATTTAGAGAACTCTTCATGCATGCGCCCGTTGTACGCAATAATTTTTAAATCAATAGGCCTTGAGGAGACAGTTGCTTTATAATATATCTGAAATTTGGTTAAGAATATCATGTGAATCACGTTGAAGGTTAAAATCTAAGGGGCTCAATGTGCTCGTTAAATTTTCTTAATCTTGCAAATTTGCAATTATACAATTAAATCATGAACATCAAGCTCAAGAACAAAGTTGCTGTATGAAGCCGCAGAAAGACTTGTTATTGAGTTGTTGCATATATAATGCAAATCAAAAGCAACCTGAATTTTTTTTAAACCACGAATGATTGATCGCAGACATGGAAAAGAAATGATGAAAGCAACATAATTCAGTGTCTGGTGGTACGAAATTGTACAAAATTCTAGGGAATATCTTACTGTTTTTGGAAGTGCTAAAAGCGTTTTATGACAACAAAAAAGACTTACATTATTTGGCAAAAAACCTAAAAATTGTTTCGTAGTAAAAATGTGATTTTCCAGGAAGCACTTGGATGTCTACTAAAATAACTTTTGGCAAAAATACTTACGAGCATAAGTGCTTCTTGTATAAACAGTCATGCTGAAACTTCTGATAAATTCATCTCTCTTCTACTATGTTTTTAAAAAATATATACACCAGAAAACTTCGACACTGATTTACCTCTCAGTAACAACTTCAGCTAGCTCAGGCTGCTTACAATTAAGTTTATGGCAATATACTACTGGAGTTATGAAGAGTGGCACCATATAAAACGTATATTAAAGTTTTCACTTATATTAAATTTTCTAGGAAACTGATCAATAGCCATTAGTATTCTACTTAAAAAATTTTGTAAACCAAGATAGAAGAATAAAACAAATAGGCACAATAATAGTTGTATAAACTACGTACTTACGATATATTACACAAAATGCATAACAGAAGCAAATAATACTACATGTATTATTGTGATTCGCAAACCAAATACAACTCGTTAATTTGAATAAATTAACTTACATAGTATACAGTATACTAAGTAATGCAGTCGTGCATAGTCTTTCTATTTAGGCCCTTCCAACTGGGTTTACAGTTAAGGTTTAGCAGTCATATTCTGATCAATGTTCTTGTGGAATCTGTCTATGAAAGCAGCAGCTTTGTTGTCAATCCCGGGCTCAGCCACCCACCGACCTCTGTCCTCCTCGCTCGGCCAAACCTTCCTTGCACTCATGTAGGAATCCTCCATCATGTCGTCCCCTCTGCGATTGCGTGGCCTCCTCGATTTGAACATACTGAAGAATGAGAAGGCGGATTTCTTCTGCCTGTTGGCTGCCATAACTCTCTTTCGACACGAAAAAAGAACAAAACACAAAGGTTTTAAGTGAGATGAAGATAGTTCAAATAATGAGAATTTGTATTCTCTTTGGTTTGTAGTGACCATTAGGAAGCTGTTGTGTATTTATAGTAGAAGGCGATCCTTGTGGATGGAGAATCTTGGAGGATTCAAACTGCAGCTAAGTAATATTGGATGGTTGAGATCATAAATTAGACCAGAGAAAGAAAAAAAAAGGAAAAAAGCATAGTTTCTATGGTCCTCTGCTTTCTCAATTGACCAAAACAGACTCAGAATTATTGTTGCTTTCTTCTTTCTAAGAACTCCTCCATGTATGGCTCCCCTATGCACTTGTGTTTAAATCCTCCCTTCCATTAAAAGAAAAAAAAGAGGAAAACTAATGAAAAAGGCTTGAAAACTTTGAGTTTTAACGATAAGAACAAAATAAAGGGTAATGTGAATAGTACCATGATTGATTTTTTGGTGTAAAAATGTGGGTTTTCGTTAAAATAAACAGTAACGGAGCTTTTCGTTAAAGTTCCTAAAAAAAAGTACCGCCATTGAAGTTTGCATTAAAATTTACAGATAAATATTTTGAATAATGATATTGCACCTAAATTTCATGGTTATTTTTTCGAGTAATGCTAGACAGACTAAATTTAGAGACTAAAATTGTAAACTAAACTATGTGTCACCAATACAAAATGAGCACGTCTATCAACGGTTAAGTAATAAACCAATCATCAACTTACATGTCTTTTAAAATCTAAAATTTAGTCTCCCTAGCATTACTCTATTTTTTCCACATTTTTCATCATCCAAATCATTTAATTGCCAATTATAAGCAGCCAAATCTTACCCGTTCTGGGGAATTGGCCTTGCTACTTTGCTCCGACATACATACATATATATATATATAGATATATATGTATATATAGATATATATATGTATATATTATTATTTGATTAGCTATGGACTGTACATTTCACGGCGTATTTAATTAACAGATAGTAGAAGCATATGATCCTGTCACCAGAACAAGTTTACCCTCGTGATCTAAAACTGTTTAGAATATGATTAAGCTTGTACTTAACAAAAAAATTGGCATGTTAAATGGGTTTTTTTTTAAGAAGAAAGTTATTATTTGGCCTTCACCTTTAAGGAATAAGAAATACAGGAAACTTCATAAGATATAGAAGAATGCACAGGGTTTAACAATAAAAAAAGTTCCCCTGTCTCTTTTTTATTTTGTAAAAGCGATAAAGTGTTTCATTACTAAAAACAACAAATACAAGAGGTGTCAAATGAGTACATATAGTACTGGTTTGGTACTGATGTGCTTTTATAAAAAGTAGGTATAAAAAATTGAGCTCAAAAATGTGTTTGGTAAACACTTAAAAACAACTTATTTTCACAGTTTTGGTACAAGGTTCTAAAACGCGCTAGGCGCTAGTCGGGCGGCAGGATGGGGCCTAGCGCCTAGGCGGGGGCGCCTGGACGGACTAGGCGGATTTAACTATTTCATTTAAATAAGTGTCTGTTTATACTTAAAATATACATAATTTCGTCCTAAACTAGAAAATAGAATGACATATATATTATGAAG
>JAOTRO020177473.1:0-11642 GCA_028566515.2 Pyracantha coccinea | reverse complement strand
TCGTTGACATGGCAATGACAGAAAAATAAATAAATAAACTAATTTAAGTAATTTTATTTTTACCAAAAACACAAAAAAGAATCGTGTAAAGAGAGAAAACTCAACAATCCGTCTTCCTCTTCTTTCAATCTCCATATTTCTGAAACCCTCCGTGCCATAGATTATATTTGATTAATATTATACACACACACACACACACACACAATGAAACCAATATATTTGTATTAAAATGACAAAAGAGTAGAATTTAATTAGAAAAGTGCTTATGGTTTTAACTCTTGATTTGCAAGAGCACGGTCCAAATATTATAGAGGATATAACTTGTTCATCAAAACCCTAATCCCAATATCATGACAAACAAGTTTCATATGCCCCTTCACTACACGCTACTTTAATTTGATTCATACAAAATCTTTGTCCCTTCATCCTATCCCTATATATATATATATTAATCTTCTACTTCCAATACCAAACACATATTTCAACCACTAATTCAAGCAAATTTGAGTTCCCTCTACTAGATCTACAAGATTTTAGAAAGTGTACATATAAATATAAATCAAAAGATAGAAGGCATCAAATCAAGACCAAAATGTACATCCTAAACTGAAACTAAAGTGTACTTAATACATAATATACTGGTTAATTGCTTCAATACTAGTTAAAAGAGTACAGAACACGATCTACATACATAGACACATACTACATTTATAAATATTGGTTAAATACATACATCCATTCATAAATCTAATAAACTTAAAGAATATTTATAATTTTGGTCCGATTCGATTTAGGCTGATTCACTACAAAATCGGGATCGAAACCGGTTTGAGCTAGTTCAGTTCGGTTCTTGACTCAGATTTGACTTTTTTGGCCAACATGGTTTTCTTTGATTTTTTTAATACGGTCTATTCGGTTTTGGTTCGATGATTTTTATGCCCATCCCTACCTAGGTAGATAGCGAGAGAGAGATGGAATGTATCATGATTCTCTTACTTTGGCCAAGGTACATAATTTCAAGCAGAGTTTTGGACTTTCGTTTGACCTCTCAATAGCCTCAAAAATAGAGGTGGCAAATCAACTTATTGAATTGTTAATGAGTAACTATAAGACCCGTTTAATTTGATTTCACCGTAATGAGATTGGTAGTGGAGATGATTGTGTAATACCTTATTATAGTGAAATCTAACTAAATAGGTATTAGACTCTTAATGGTTACCCATTAATAACCTAGCGGGTTGATTTGCCTGCTTGGAAAGACAATTCCAAATCTTAGGCAATATCTCCACTAGTGAACAATTATATTCTTAGCCCTCCATGATTTTATAGTATGAAATTCATTTGCTTTTTTTATGAGAAATTATAAAAATGTACTCGATTGAAAGTGCTTGGAAATATCTTGAAAGAAATTGGCCACTAACAAATTAACTACGAAAATTCAAAACTTTTCTATGTAAACCACGTAAAGGAAGGCCCCATTCCATGTGCCCCTTTTTCTACTTTTGTTCATCTCTCACTCATTGATATTTCTGAAGGAGTTTGGAACTTTGTGCATGTCGTCAAAAGCCAGTTCAAATAAATTCTGAATTAGTCTCTCTTTTTCTCTCTCTCCCTTTCTTCATTGGATCCTCCATACTTCTGAACTGGTCTCTTTCTTTCTCTCTAATTAAAGAGAATTCATGCGAACTCCTAGCATTTCTCTAATAAGAAATCTTTCTGCAACTACTTTCTGAATCTGAAATCTAGGAACTAGCGATTCTCTCCCCTCCTAATCCCGTTCCCTTCCCTCTTCTCATCTCTAACTTTATTTTTTTCTTTCTCTTTTTATAAAAAAATCAACATAAGATGTTACATAACTTAATCATGATTGTTCAAATTGAAGGGGAGGGAAGAGGAGGAAAATTAGAGGAGAGAATCCTATTTCAAAAACTAGAGGTTATGGATATGGTTTCTTCTTCTTCATCTGATGCTGATGATCTAAAAACGTACGACGTGTTTATTAGCTTCAGAGGTGAGGACACCCGCCGTACTTTTTTACTAGCCATTTTCATGCTATCTTACTTGAGAAAAAAAAATCGAAACTGACCATCCAGGACCTAATGCCTAAACCAGAGTCCCTTCAATGCTCAAGTAATTGAACCAAGAAAATTTTCAAAATATCAATGGTTAAAAAAATATTGCTTTTTAATTTTCATTAAGTCGAGCAAAACATAAGTTCGAGTGCATCCAAAATCAAGCTGTGCCAACCTACAAAAATCTCGATTTCGATTTACAAACGAGCTGACTAGAGCTGAGTTTCGAGCTTGAAAATCATTTGACCAAGGTGGTCAAACTTGACTTAGATGATATTGTTTGCAGACAATTGTACTTACGATATTGTTTTATTCCATAAGCTCAGGAGGGGATCCCGCTCCGTTTGCAACTACCATGCACCTGTGAGTTGTAACTTGTGAGTGGTCAGCTAGCTTTAATAAAAGGTATGAACAGATGATGATGTTCCCTTATTTTGTCTTTCTTCATGCGACTGAACGCTTTGAATTATTGTTCGCGGAAGGTAAAGGTGCTTGAGATTTGTTTTTGTTTTTTTGTTTTTTTGTTTTTTTTGTTTTCATCATCTCTTTGATGGTTTTCTAGGAAAGATTGTATGCGATACTATGGAGCACCATAAAATTTTCAATAACTTAAAAATCTCATTCATATTAAATATCCTGTTCTCTTTCTTTGATATATCAAAAAGCATTCGTTTCTTGCTCTTCTTTTTGACGAACTAGTCCATTGTTCGCTAACATTTTCTGCTCCATCATCTGCTATAGCTGCTATTGGTGGTGATGATGAGGATTGTGGAGCCAAAAGTAATATAAAAAATTCAGAAGAAGATACCGTGAACTTTGTACTGACGAAGATAAGAATGCCCTCATTAAATGTATAGGGCCCACAACTATTCCCACGCGCAGTTCAATCCTTAGAGGCTTGAGTAGCAGACTAAGACATTATCAAACTCCCCTGCTCGTGGAAGGAGGAAAAGTCAAAGGTATTTAAGATATGAGTAATTACTAAAATCCTATCTTTAATATACTAATTGAAGATCAACTCAAACAAATAAGGAATTCTCATCACAATTAATCAAAGATACTTCCATCATTATTCAAAGATATTATCTCATTCATCCGACGGATGACATATTTTGGCCAATGGGAAGCCGTCATGTGTAGGAAAAAAACCTAATCCTATGGTAGTCCACCTCCCTATAAATACTTCATCTCCACCAATTTCTAGTAAGATTTTGCTACGCACTTAAGAGCTAAGCTCTCTCTATTCAAATAAAAACTTAGGCATCAGAGATTCATTGGCCAAACCACCCCTGCCCCTCACACCTCTGGGGTGCGTAGACTTTGGGCTTGACCAAAAGGTGTTTATTTGTTTTGTTGGCACAAATTCATCATGATTGAATACGGCGGATTTTTGCTATCACAAATTGGTGCTTTCATCGAAAGCCTGATTTAATATTCTCGAAGAAGGCTCTCGCATTCATTTTCAGATTTTTTTAGTTACGTTGTGTTGATGCACAAAATTGGGTTGCCTTTGGAACAACATAAGGTGTCGAGGTTGTGACCTTTGTAAGGTTGCTTTGGTCACCTAGCTAGGGTAAATATGTAAAGAGATAAGAGATAGGGAACCAACACAAGATGTATGTGATTCGCCCTAAGTTGGGCTACGTCCACGAGGGTAGAGGAGTCCTCATTAATAATGTAGAATTTACATGAAACAAAGGTTTAAACATAATCATCATTAATGAGTTCTAATAATGGATTAAGCAGAATAATTTTATTAGCTCTTAATTGTGGGAGAATGATTTCCTTTTTTAGTTGAGGAAAGTCCCATGTTCTCATCCGTGGTCGACGTGGGATTTTAGCTAGGAACTTTATTCTGGTGTGAACACGTGTCACGTCGTGATTGGTCTCTTGATTGGAGAGAACTCACGTGCTTCGGTAGAGCTGCCTCAGCATGAACCATTCATTAAATCTTCGAAGGTATAAAGTTGACAGGTGATCGATAGTTTCGAGGTTGGTGAAGTATGGTACAAACTGTGCTCCCTCAAGTTCCCAAGTGAGGAAAGCTTCTCAATTGGGGTCTTGAAAAATCCAAATTATTTAGTAATCACAAAACTTTTGAGTACCAAAATGTAGTAGCATTTACTGGGAGTCCCTCAAGTCCCTAATCGAGGAAGATTACTGAAGGATGTGCCTTTATTTTGTCGAGTTGCCGAGGAACCAAAATATTAAGTATTGCCTTTGAAAATTTTGTAGAAAAACAGCTACTTGCCCATGAACAAAACACAGCAAAACATTTCCTTACAACTGAGCCTTGTTTCGTCAAACCTACGTTTGGATCGAGTCTCATCTGGGCCATACAAAACATTATCAGCAGGGCCATCTTAGCAAAGTTGTGAACTATTCTTTTAAGTCTTCAAAGGTATAAAGTCGACAAGTACTCAATAGTTTTGGAATTGATGAAGTACGATACAAAGATAATACATATGTGATTGTGTAAATACTAAATAGATTGGATTGAGAAATACTCTTTATTATAGTGTTTTTCTGTTAGTACATAATGCGCGTAAGGCGGGGAAGGGGGGCCTATTGGCTACCGTGTGTTTGCCACTATCATGGCACTAGTCATTTGTCAACTTTTATAAAAATTATGGACCGATGATGATGTGCCCTTAATTTGTATTTCTTCTTCATTTCCACTTTTTTTCATCATCCTTTTGGATATTTTCTTGGAGAGTCCGTATAGTATGCTTGGAGTACCATAAAAGTTTCGTTAACTTTGTGCATGTTGTCGAATCAAGTCAAGTCAACTAGTACAATTGCTGAACTAAAATCTGATCCAAGTCTCTGCGGGCAACTGCTCTCTCCTCTCTTGCTGGAATCCCAATTTCTACCTCTCACTGTCTTAATTTGCTCGATTGGATCCTCTCCCAATTGCAAATTAATAAAGTCTCCTTCATCTCCAATATCCCATTCTCTTTCTTCGATATATTATCAAGCACTCACTTCTTTCTCTTCTTTTTTTATTCCTACAAGTCCATTGTTAGTTCCTTGAGTGAAACACTGGAAACAGATGGAGTGTATCATGACTATCTTGCATGTGTGCTGCAGATCGTTAACATTTTCTTCTCCATCATCAGCAGCAGCTGTTGCTGCTGTTGATGAGGATGATGATGGTGGTATTGAAGCTAATATTCCCCCTCGTCGGGAAAAGTATGATGTGTTTATCAGTTTCAGAGGTAAGGACACTCGCCTTGGTATTACGAGCCATCTTCATGCTGCCTTACTTCAGAAGAAAATTGAAACCTACATAGATTACAGACTTCAGAGAGGAGAAGAAATCGGACCTGCCCTTCTAGAGGCAATCGAGAAATCCACGCTTTCGGTGATCATTTTCTCACAAAACTATGCTTCGTCCACATGGTGTTTGGATGAACTTGTGCATATACTCAAATGCAAGGAAAGATATGGCCAGATGGTTATACCCGTATTCTACGACATCAAGCCAACTGATGTACGAAAACAACACGGGAGTTATGCGGGTGCATTTGCTCAACTTGAAAAACGTTTCAAGGACAGTATCTACAAGGTGCACAAGTGGAGGGATGCTTTGACGACTGCAGCCAATCTATCTGGCTTTGATTACTCAAACAATTCCGGGTAACTAACTCATTCTTTAACTTGTCTAAAGTTATAAATTTACTTAAAATTTGTGACAATTTGATTTGTGCTAAGATTTAGCTACAGTGCAATTGAGGGGGGGAATTTGTTTTTAACAAGACTTCATGTCTGTGTGCTGTAGCGGGTCGAAAAAAATTGTCATGTAACTAAATCATATCCTAAAAGAAGAGGGATTTTTTTTTTTTTGTAATTTAGAGAACAACATCACATCAAAGTAAGTGACATGTAATATAAATAATGGAAAATAGAACAATTTAATAGAAGATGTAATCACAAAATATAATGTCTTTGCATAAGAAACAAATGTAGCATGCAGTTCAATCAACTTTTTGCAACTTTTTTTTTTTCAAAGGAAGAAAATGGATTAGGCAAGTCGAGATGCGCTTACAGCTTGATCGTCGGACTACAATAGTAGAAACCTTACTCTCTAAGCTTGCATAATGCGGGAAGAAAGAACCAAGATCCCAGGATTAGCCGTCAACAAGTAGGCTACTTCCTTCCTGCTCAGAGCAATTAGAAAGAGCTAACTCCCTGATAGAACGACCCCATCCCCTATCTCCAAATTTATTAAATAAAAAAAGTGAAAATAAAATAATACAAGCAGGGGACGGAGCCAAAACCCACTAAAAGAAAAAAAAAACATCAACAAATACGAAAAACAGGGTAAAACTCAAGGTCACAAGCATGGGCGGCAACTGCAAATCTAGAATAGTGGACCACCAATAATAAGCACTACAATCCACACCAAAAGAAGCTAAGGCATCAACAAATTGATTATGCTCCCAATAAATGTGTGTACAAAAAATATTCATCTGTCGAAGACGCCATAAACAATTGTTCCAATCAACCAAGAGAAACCAAGGAACTGATTTGGGGGAATTATAAAGATAGTGAATACCCAATGTGGAATCAGTTTCAATCCAAATGTGCTTCCAATCTCGAATCCAAGCAACACAAACCGCGTCAATGAAAGTTAATACTTTTGCAGCCACTGAACTAACAAACTCCGTATTTGAGGAGAAAGAACCAAGCACATGTCCATCCGAATTACGAAAAGTCCCACCAAAACTAGCATGGCCATTTGCGCAAGAACCATTTATATTCACCTTAACCCATCTAGATTGCAGTAGGCACCAAATCACTGGAATGAATGAGGGGGCAACGGCATAAGATTTCTTAATCTTTCGCCAGAACCAATGATAAGGGAAATATAAGATAATGGAACTAACCATCGAAGAAGATAACCCACTCTTCCCCTCTTTCTTTCTATCTCTGCAATCCTTACAGCTGTAGAAAACTAAGAACACAGTTTCTGAATATACCTCTTTCATTTCATTCAATGTCGATCAAATTACAATGGTGCTTCAATATATTAAGCGATATACTATTCTGACAATTACAGTTATGCCCTTGTCTAGTCTACCAATTTACAAAAGTATTATAGCAAACATCTAACTAACTTGATGACTCAATACTTGACTCTTTACACCCTCTCAAGCTGAACTTGGATGCATCCAAAAGTCCAAGAGAAAGCTTGGATTGCAAGTATAAGAACCTGGATTTAGACAAGGATTTAGTATGAATATTAACTAATTGGTCCTGAGTGCACACATATTAAACTTTGAGAAGATTAGCCAACACCAACTCTCGGATATAATGATAATCAAGTTCAACATGCTTGGTTCGAGAATGAAAAACTGGATTGGAGGCAAGTGAAATGGCAGAAATGTTGTCACACCAGATATGAGGAACTTGAGGAAGATGAAGACCAATATCCTTGAACACTTTACAGATCCATGTTATTTCGGCTGCTGCGTGGGCTAACGATTTGTACTATGATTCAGTGAAAGATCAAGCAACAGTTGGTTGCTTCTTAGCACTCCAGTTAATAAGATTGGACCCCAGAATATACAATACCCACTAGTAAATCGTCTATCAAATATAAAACCAGCCCAATCAGCTTCAGAGTAAGCATTGAGATGAATATCACCTTTCTTGAATCACAAACCATGACTCACTGTGCCTTTAAGAAACCTGAGAATTCGTTTGGCTGCTTGGAGATGTGATTCTCTTGGAGCATGCATAAATTGACATACCTGATTTACAGCAAAAGACAAATCAGGTTGTGTTGAAGTCAAGTATTACGGCGCTCTTACAATGGACCTATACTATGTTGGATCTATTAACAAAGGACTAGTGTGATCAAGCTTGAGTGAACTGAGATGAGTGATACAAGGTTTAGCACCGTCCATATGTGTCTTTTGAAGCAAGTCAAGAAGGTACTTTCTTTGATGTAAAAAGATGCTTGCAGAAGATCTTTGAACCTCAAGACCCAAGAAATAATGCAAAGGTCCTAAATCCTTCACAGGGAAGACAGTACCCAATTTTTGAAAGAATTGTTGACAAACTGCAGGATTAGGACTTGTGACAAGTATGTCATCCACATACACCAATACAATAACAAGAACATGTGCTTTGATCACAAATAAAGAAGCATCAAATTGTGGCTAACGGAATCCCAAGGAATTGAGAACAGCAAATAATTTGTCAAACCAGGCCCTAGGGGCTTGTTTCAAGCCATACAAGGATTTTCGAAGTTTGCAGACATGATTTGGGTAGTTAGGATCACTGAAACTAGGTGGTTGTTGCATATAGACATCTTCTTGAAGATCCCCATGTAGAAATGCATTACTGATATCCAATTGGTTGAGGAACCAATTGTATTAAGTTGCTAAAGAGAAAAGAATTTGGATTGTGATTGGCTTTGCTACTGGACTAAATGTTTCCTTGTAGTCCAAACTAGCTAGCTGATGAAAGCCTTTGGCAACAAGCTGGGCTTTATATCGATCAATAGTACTATCCGGATGCTTCTTAACTTGAAAAACCCACTTACAACTAACAATATTCTGATGAGGTTTAAAAGGTACTAGAGACCAGGTACCTGTTGACTGCAAGGCATTGTACTCATCCTTCACAGCAGACCTCCAATGAGCATATTTCAAAGCCTAGAGATGAGTGGTTGGGACAAAATCAACAGTTTCAGGCAAATGATGCTTGGTAGATAAGCAGGCTTTAGGTTTAGATATTCCAGCCTTAGACATTGTGATCATAGGATGAATATTACTTGCTGCATGTGATGAAGGTACTGTAGGTGGTGCAGGGGAAATATTAGCATCCAAAGTGGTAGGTTGTGAAACTGAAGATGTAGTAAGAACATGTGCAACAGGTGCATTAGTTGCAGTAGGTACATTAGTTGCAACTAGCTATGCAACTAGGGCATTAGTTGCAGCAGGTATAGTAAATTGCAGAGTAACATTGGCTTTCACTTGTGAAGTACCATTAGAAGAACTTGGTTTAACAGTAAAGGCAGTTGATAGAGAATGAAATGGAAAATTGGTCTCATGAAATAACACATGCCTTTAGATGTAAATTCTCCGTGTAACTAGATCAAGGCACCGATACCCCTTATGTTGAAGGCTATACCCTAAAAATACAGAGTGTTTACTCTTGCTGTCCAACTTGGATGTACTATAAGGCTTGAGCCAAGGAAAACATCCGCAACCAAAAATTTTAAGCCAAGAGTAATCTGGAGGTGTACGAAAAAGAAGTTCCCGAGGAGATTGTAATAAGCCACCAATAGGAAGCCGATTAATCAGATAAGTAGTAGTGGAAAATGCTTCAACCCAAAACACATGAGGAACTTTAGAAGCAACCAAGAGTGTTCTTACAGTTTCAACCAAGTGACGGTGCTTCCAATCAACACATCCATTTTGCTCAGGAGTATGAGGGCAACTAAATTGTTGCAAAATGCCATGAAGTTTAAGAAAATTCTGAAACTGATGACTAGTAAACTCACCCCCTGAATCAGATCGAACAATTTTTATTTTATTACCATGAATGTTCTTTACATAAGACTTGTACTTCACAAATGTTGAAAATACAGAAACTTAGACTTCAAAGGAAAATACTAGCTATACTTGTTGTAATCTTCAACAATAAGCAAGTAATACCTATAGCCATTCACTGAAACAACAGGAGATGGCCCCCAAACATCACAATGCAACAATTCAAGACTTCTAGTAGACACAGAGTGAGGAGCACCAAATGGAAGCTTGTGATTCTTTGCTAGAGCGCAATCATTGTAGAAGAAGTCCAGAGAGGGTTTGCCTTGTAAAGCAACCTTATTTGTAGATAGAACTTTACAAAAAATAACAGAAGAAGGATGACCAAGCTTGCTGTGCCAGATTTTGACTTTGGCAGGAGTACTTACTAGTACAACAAGAGTGGAAAGAGTAGTTTTGCAGAGGGAAGATGAACTTTGAAGAGGAAAGAATCCATCTTTAACCTGTCCCCCCAAAAGCGTCCTCCATGTAAAACAATCCTTGACAGAGGATCCATGAATATCAAGAGTTAATAAGCAATCATTATCTTTGATAAATTGATAGGCAGAAAGTAGACTATGTTGCACTTGAGGCGCATGAAGAACATTTTGCAATTTAAAGAACTGAGCAGGAGTATACAAAATAGAAGTGCCAACATGATCTATAGACAGACCTTTACCATCTCAATGTACACCTTGTCTTCAGTATAGTAGAGAGTAGGAGACTGTATATTAGATATGTCATTAGTAATATGGGAGGTAGCACCCGAGTCAATGAGCCAAGAATATGAGGGCTTGGAAGTGTAATGGGCACATATAGCAGCAAGTTTAGCAGGAGGAACCCTGCCTAAGATCTCTCGATTCATTTGATCGAAGTAATCAATTGTTTCATGGCTGGTAGATCCACATATTTGACAGGGAGTTTTGTGACTAGAAGAAGAGACACCACGATTAAATCCAGAGTTATAATTGCCACGATTGAAAACAGAGTTATAGTTGCCACAATTATGACCCCGAAAACCTCGATTATGACCACAATTGTCCTGCCTCAATTAGAATTATACCGGAATGAATACTGAAGTGGCTAAGTGCCATGATTCTGAGCAACAAGAGCTTGTGGTGGTGTGAGAATGAGTGGCGGTTGGGCTTGCACGAAGAACGCCTGAAAAGGCTCAGAAGAGGAAGTTTTCTTGCGACGCGCCATTGATAAGTCCTTAGTAAGCAACAAGCCGTGTAATTCATCCAAGGAAGTGGACGAAAGACGAAGCAAGATTGAATCAGTGAATGATTCAAAATCATCAGGAAGGCCAGCAAAAGTTGTTACAATGAGATCACGATCAGTAATAGAGGCTCCAGCAGCAGCAAGAGAATCAAAGATTTCCTTGATTTGTTGAAGATAATCGGACATTGACTGAGAGCCTTTCTAAATATTCTGAATTCGTGAACACAAATAATGAATATATGCATTCGAGACACCACCAAATTGCTACTCAATTTTGAGCCATAGATCACAAGTAGACCTCGTATGAACGGGCCTTACTTGCCCATATTCAACATCCCCCCTCTCTTTTTCTCTACAATTGCACGCCTCCCTTTTTTTCTCTCTGTAACCCTTCCCTCACCAAATCTCAGACCTGGCCCTTTGTCTCACCGACTGCAATCCTCATCTCCCCAAATCCAAAATAACAATACTGCAAACCCACTTTTTACCCCCGTCGTTGGATCTAAAACCTGGATGGGCATTACGGTCATTTTCGCATCGAATCAGGCCTTCCTTATTAACCACCCATAAGAGCAATTCCACCGTTGGAGCCCTCCCCCCAGGCAGTTCACTATTCAATCCACCCCAATGAACAGTAACAGCCATAATGAACAGTAACAGCCTTTTGCATCTCCACTGTTGGAGCCCTCCCCCCAGGCTGTTCACTATTTAGTTTTTTTTTTTTTTTTTTTAATAATACAAAATAATTATATTTGTAATTTCGGATAAGATTTTAAATCGTTCTTGTTGCGCCACATGTCATTATCTT
>JAOTRO020177465.1:0-11646 GCA_028566515.2 Pyracantha coccinea | reverse complement strand
CTCTGCAAAGAGAGGCCGAGTAGAGTGTGTTTTTTGGCGCCAAAAGCTTGGCCGCAGATGGGTTCCATTCCCATGGCTAGGCCAGGGAGGATGGAGTAACCGGTGATGTTGGCGAAGCCTATGGCGGGGGACAGCCCGCTAAGGCGAGCTCGCCAAGGCGGCCAATGAAGAGCATGGAGATGATTGACCTTGAGTAGAGCAAGAGACCGGTAAGTATCATTGGGAAAGCTATGCAATTGGCTTCTTTTAAAGCCAAAGAAAAACGGGATTTTTTGTGGGGATTGAACTGTAATTTCCGTTCTTGGTTGGGATGTTATGGTCTTAGAGATCAATGGGGAAGTCTGGGTTTTGGGATCCTCCGAGTCTTTGATGGAGACGAGGCAATGTTGGTCGAATTGCGATTGCAGCGGAGAGGCAATGTATTTGGTTGTTCATGAATCTGAACAAATCTTACAACATCCAGTACGATACAATGCAGTTTATAGCTAATTTGCATTGGAATGAATCGAAATGAATTTCACTATTTTGTTAACCTTTTTATTCTTTTGCAAACAGTAAAGAATCAACTAAACCAAGGAGCTTTGGAGGAAGAACCAAATTGGGTTGCCTCAACATTGGTTTGGTCCGGAAAGAAATTTAAGTTGGACTGAACTTCTTGCATTTGATTCACTTGATTTTCTTTGTCCTCCTCCTCCGCGAGAGTTGGTGAGGGCGATCTCAGCTCGTGTTTTAGCTAATTGGCATTCTGCGTTGTGAATTTCTTGATGCAATTGGAAAATAGTCTTAACACAACCGTAAACTGAATCTTGTATTCTACATTCAGCTTCATAGCACAAGGTATCTGCTGCTTCAGCTCTCAGATGGTCTGGTAGTTGCTGATGAATCATAAGAGGAAAAACCAAAGTCAATCATCCCATCATTACATGATTAATTTCTCTTAAGTTCATAATTAAGAAACGATTGCTATTCAGACTCTCTAAAAAATAAATCCAAGTGCGACAATTTATGTTGCCACGCCCTTGAATCCATTATAGACACAATAAAGAAGAAATCTTACGAGTTTGAGAAATATAATTTCATTTATTATGTTTCTAGAGTAGGATTATGTACCTGGAGCATTTTGGAAACATTGCTGGCACCATAGATCCTATGAACAGAAGCAAATCTTTGAGGATTATTTGGAGGAAAATACGAAGAGAAGATGCAATCGGAAGGACATCTTCTTCTCAGATACTTGCAAGCTGCACAACGATCAGAAATCATGATTCAAAATCTAGAGAAGGATCAAAATCTCACCCCTAATAAAAATTTTTTCAATCTTTTCGGAGGAAGAAAATCTTAGAAAGGATTGTTGTGAGTTAGCTTTTGAAAACGTAAAGATTCGCACTCTATTTGTATTGAGGGAAATTGGTGTAGCTTTGGAAAGATTTTTCCAACGGCTACTTTTTTATTGGCAAATTGAGGATTATTGAGGAAATTTGTGATTAGGATGATAATCCTAGACTTTTAATTAGCATTTGGTTTCTCCTTTTATATATTTTTGCTGATTACAACATTTTCTTCCAATACATTGAAAAGTCAGATTGGCTCAAAACTTTGTACTTTCATTGAACCAAGACCCCCATTTGTCATATTAGGTAGCTAACCATGGAAGAGTTGACCAAATTTTGTCGAACTTTTAGACCATAATTTTTACCATACGTTTGATGAGACTAGGCTAATATGGACCTTACTCAATTTAATTTGTTTGCTCTATAAGCCTTGCCACCATAGCCCAATTCTTCTCAATCTCATAAGTGAAATTGTTTGTGAAAGATGCGGGTTAATGCATAATCGAAGATATCACATATTTCTATTTCGCTCATCACGTGACTGACAGAAAAACAAGGAGACATTCCAGTCAGCTTGATGTTTTTCTTTGAAAGAGAGTAAACATGTCAAATGTCTTAAAAAGTAAAGCATACTAGGTCTTTATTTTATTTTCAAAATACAACTTAGCTAGATAGCCAAAGTTCAACTTTGCAAGATAGCCAAAGTTCACTTGTCTAGCAAACTACACAATTATTACATAGCCAAAGTTCAACTTATTTAGCTAACACTATAACTATCACATTGAAGCAAGCCAGACCTATTATCTAAATCCAATCAAAATAAGTGAATAAATTTATCCCGGACTGGATTTGGATCAATCTTGCTCGCTTTTAGCTCCCTTTAATACAACTTACAAACCATCACCCTGTAGGGCATTCAGGAAATCATGGTCATGGTCCTGCAAAGAACACAAGTGAAATAACCAAAATGTTTATTAGCAAAACTTATCGGAGATACTATGTCAAATCGTATAAGTGGTAGCTATAAATTGAATCCTTGACTTGCCGGAAAAGGGAGTGGTGTCTCAAATAACATGTTATAGTCCTCTGGGTCAAAGACGCTGCCTCTGAATTCGGGGTTGTGGACTTGTTAATCACCTCCCTGCTGCTGCACACAGACACAATATATATTTAGTATCGTGATCAAATCCATTGTGTGTTCATGCGCACGCGTGTGTGTATGTGCTTAAAGTATGAAATGAGTATGCATGCCTGGCTCCAAGATTGTTCATTTGGTGCGTTTTCTTCAACATGGTATGGGCCAGAAGAGTTAGGGTTTGGAACCTGGTCCACAGAAGGGTTGAAATGAGTAAGCAATATAATTAGTACCATGATCAAGTAAATGTGCGCGTGCACACGTGAGTATGTGATAAAACATGAAATGAAGTAGGCATGCCTGGCTCCAAGATTGTTCATTAGGTGCATTTTCTTTGACACGGTATGTGCCAGAAGAGTTAGAGTTTGGAACCTGGTCTGCAGAATGGTCGGAAACTTTGTTTACAGCAGTGCCCAGAACTTGGTCCGCAGAAGGGTTGGAAACTTTGTTTACAGCAGTGTCCAGACCTTGGTCTGCAGCAGTAGGGTTCATTTGATTCGGAGTAGCGTCTGGCACTTCAACTGGATACAAGAAACTTGAGAAGTCGGGAGGAAGTTGATCTTGATCTCCACCTTGTTGCTGCACACATTGAAGCAGACAATTTGGTGAGAAAACAGTAGAAAAGAAAAGAAAGATCTTTAGGGTTTAGGG
Organism: Pyracantha coccinea; assembly: GCA_028566515.2. NCBI lineage: Eukaryota > Viridiplantae > Streptophyta > Magnoliopsida > Rosales > Rosaceae > Pyracantha > Pyracantha coccinea. The sequence continues at coordinate 8,529 of JAOTRO020177465.1, read as the reverse complement.
TTTTATATGTACCTGAGAAGAAGAAGGCTGATAGTTGTTATGCTGGCCCATGAAAAGATAACTAATCATCAAATCATCAAGAGTTTTGTCCAGTTCTTGTTCAGGAGACATACTATTCTTGTTGACCAATGTAGGAGCAGTAGTACTATTATTATCGTTATTCTCAGCTGGGGGTGGCAACACAGAAACATTTTGCTGCTGATCTTCTTTGTTCTTATTGAAAACTTTTAGAAACTGATATGCACTAGAAGTAGTAGTGCTAGTCTCAAACCCAGCAGAAGACGAAGATGACGAAGAACCTCCTAAGGTAGCCATTGGTGCAGTAGTACCACTCAGACTCACGTTTCGAACCCCATTGGTCAAGCCATTGATAATCTCATTCTTGAAGTTAAACCCATTTGATGAAAGTCCACCAGTCCCATTGAGATTATTGAGTTTTCCCAATATCTCAGATCTGCAATTAGGGTGGGTTCCAGAAAAGTTACCAATCAGCTGCTGATTAGTAAAATTGTTCTGAATTCCAGATGTGCCAAAGTTGTAGCTGAATGGGTTGTTATTGGTGAAAATTCCCTGCTGCTTTACTTGTAGGAACATTTGGATCAAATTACTTGCAAGAATATTATTGGTGGTAAGTCTAGTAATATTGGCAGCATTAGAAGACATGCCTCCACTTGATTCATGATCGTTCATCAGTTGTTGCATTCCAAAATCCCCTGGGCTGCGACTTACTTGAGAAAGCAGCTGATTATTCACATTTCCAACCCATGGTTGGTGGCGGAGAAGATTAGCTTGAGTAATATGGTTCAGCAGACGAGATTGCCCCGAACCGATAAGTTGAGTCATGGATCTCATGGTGTTGCTGCTTCTTGAAGATTGCTGATAATGAGGGCATTGGATCAAGCCAAGGAGATTAATGGTATTTCCATCAATCCCAGCTGAGGATGGTTGAAATACAGAGGCATTGATTGGAGATGCTCCCATTTGCTGTTGTAATTTCAGGTACTGCGAGTATTGGTCTCCTGCTTCCGTACTGTTGAAGACCAGTCCTGGATGGCAAACCGCAAAGCTTGACCTGAACACCCTCTCAGACAAGCACTTGGAAAGTCTAGCTTTCTCAGCAACTCGTTTCAAAAAGATGCGATACTTCTGCAAATTCACAGATGCACAACCATCATTAACAATGTGGCCATCAAGGTATAATCTTTCTAGCTAATATACGCACAATGTTTTGTGATAAATATTAAAATACTTGTTACCATGCAACAAGTGCAAAACCCTTTTTTTATTTCTTTCGCAAGAATTGAAAATCTTCACGCACACACAAGTTTTCTTTCTTTCATTATTCTTTCAACAACTGATAGAAACGGAAACCACACATAAGTGAGTTAATTATTAGGCCAAGGGGTCATGGTAGCGCACGCCCCTTTGTACTCAAATTCGAATACCCTCCCTCTCTCTCTGTGTATATATATATATATATCTTCTTGTAAAATACATACAAAAGGAAACCACATAAAAATAGATTTAAAAAAAAATCAAATATATATTCCAATAACATTCAAACAAATAAATAACCTGCAAATGACTAGCTACATTTGCCCTGGTTAAGCCTGGCACATTCATGAACTCGAGAATATTTTTTGGCACTGCCCCTGCATGAACCCAATTACATTAATCAGTAAACGCAAAGGTATGTATATAAACACACACTTAGAAACTAGGAAAGAAAATATGAGATGATTGAAAATGTCACGTACTGTCAAAGCCGATGTGTCTAATGGCCAACAGAAACTGATAGTGAAGTGAGCTTATCCAAACCACTTTTGGCTTCTTTGGTGCAACCATGCGTTCTTCATTATCGTCTTCCCTACCTCTCTTTTTTGCCTTCTTCGTCTTTGCCTCGGCCTTTTTTTTATGTTGTTCTTCATTGGTATCCGAAGATATCTCAGAGTTACTTCCATCGTCGACCTCACCAGGTGCTTCTCTTGGAGCACCTTCTATTTCCCCTATGACAACATATTTACCTTTCTTAGCTGCCACAGCATACTGCCACACATTTTTAATGTCATCTTTGCTCACAGGCTTTACTATATAGTAAGCAACTCCACCCTCTAAACTCTTTAGTATCACACTCTCCTTGTCATCTGCGGACATCACTGCATTAAGAAATGAATTAAACAAAATGAGTTGGACATGTATTGATTAAAAACGAAACTACATTTATGAGATTAATTTGTTTACTTAAGAATGACACTCACTAATAACAGGTAGCTTAAACTCGTCACGAACATGCTTTTGCAATTCAAATCCGTCCATCTCAGGCATATGGAGGTCCGTAACAACAAGATCAAATGCGCCTTTCTGCTCTTGAAGGGTAGCCAAAGCATCTATAGGATTCTTAACAGGGACAACTAAATAAATTGTAGCAAGAAATTAAAAAAAATATTAGTGTTGACTGTATACAGCATGAATCAATGAAATCTTGCAAAATTATTCAACGTCGTAGTAAAGCGATCTAAGAATGGTTTTTTGAACCCTCATAAGCAAGCATGCATGCGATTTACCTTAAGGAATGGATCTCTTAAGGGTTTTTTTTTCTTATTATAAAAAACACAATAATTCTTTTTTATACTCTGATTGCAATTTGCAAGGAAGCCAACAATGAGTACCATTTCTTTAAAAAAAAAAACAATCGAGTACCCTTTTTACTAACTTAAAAAGTTACACACATAAGAACCATAATTGATAAACAAATATATATAGTTTTCTTATCAACCATTCTTACAAAAAAAAAATTGGCGAAAAGTCTGAAGAAAAAAAAAATCTCTTAGATCCATGAATGAAAACGATAAATTTTTTTTTATTTTTAAAAAGAGCACATGCAGCAAAAAATCTGATCAAATTTACATTGTATAAGATGAGATCTAGCTAGATCTAGTGTCTATAGAAAAAAGGTTAATCAAAAAATATTTTCAACATAATTTTTCTAAGAAAACATAACACATAAGAAAAGGCATGCAAAGTCTTAGAAAAAAGAGTTGACCACTTGAAGATCTAGGTAACTTATGAAGCTAAACAAATTACAAATGATAGGACAAAACAAAACAAATTACAAACGATAGGACAAAACAAAACAAATTACAAATGATAGGACAAAACAAAACAAATGATCAATTATTCTAAGAAATATTTAAATCATTTTTTTATTCTTTTTAAAAAGAATAAACTAGACTAACTTTTCAAACATAAATTATGTACAGTACAAAGGGCTCCAATTGATGACAAAAATTCCAAATTCCACTATTCTTGTGTACATAGGTGGCCAGTCAAAATGGAATTTGTATTTGAATTTAGCAACAAAAATTAATTCTTAGAAATTATTATCATACGCTTAAACATAAACACAAGATCTAAAAGGATAGTGTGCGAAATCGTATTCAAAACTTTGTTCTTTTGTTTTTGGGTTACATATTTGATTTTTAAATTAGTATATGTAGTAGCAATCTTCAATCTATATACCTTTATAGTTCCATGTTTTGAGCATTGCTGAAACAATAGTTAGAGTGGTGGCATCGTCGTCTACAACCAAGATGTTGATCGTATCTGCGAAAAAGGGTTTGGTATTGGAAGAAGATTGCCTAAACTCAGCACTATCTGTAGCATCCATTGCTTGGAATGAAGCCTATCTTGCACCACACTATTGAGCAGTGAGGGGTTCATATAATACAAGGGCTGGTTAAGTCAGCCGTGACAACAAATGAAGGTGCAACAAGTGTAAGAAAACTGCTTAATTTAAAGAGAGAGTGTTTATCTTTATCTGAATTACCTCTATGTATTTTCCAGACAAATGCACGCAGTTCACATTGTAAGTTACAAAAGATATACATGTACATGCATCGCCCACTTTAACATTTCACACTAATTAATGGTAAAATCTAGTCTGAAATAAAATATTTATTTTACTTTACCAAACATGGGAGGTTCTTACATATACTTCTTTGTGAAGAAGATTTCACAATCTTTCATTTAATTGCCTGCCATGGAAATGCATTTTTTTCCAATTTTGGAGCATAATTCCAAATTTTCAACCTGAATGCTTATCATTTTATTTGCAGTCCAAAATTCAAATTTTAATTTGTTTTTGAGAGAGTTTTGTTTAGTTAATGAATTTAAGATAACTCGTACACTTCAACAAAAAAAGATAATTTAAACACAGTTAATTAGCATTTTTTAGTTCAATTTATATAAGTATGAATTATCCATTTTATAGTCAGCCAAGTTACTTCTCACATATTGAATCAAGGTGTTATTAGAGTTATTAAGTTAAACAATCTTCATTCGAAATTTTAAAAATGAATACATTAACGTGCAAAAGAATGGTAAAATATTAGGAGTTTGTATTGAACGTCTACTAGTTGTAGCTTAACTAAGTGATCTATTATCCATTGTATATATAAAGAAATAATAAAATATCTTGAAATTAACGATTTAACAGTTTCTAGCGACCTAACGGTTAACGACTTAAACATTCCCACTTAGCCGCCTATAATGACTCACGGACAATCATTTGCATAACAAAATAATACAATATATTGAAATTAACCGTTTTAATGGTCTAACGACCCAACGGTTAATGACGTAATGGTTTAAGACTTGTAACTTACAAGTGAAGAGACAAGTGATATTTTTATCACATTTTTTAAACTGAATAGATTAACTACCATATGATATTAATATTTACCTCTTTAAATTAACCGAAAAACTAAAATAAGAAAATCCAATTCAGAATATTATGGTTTTTCTGGTTGTTAAAATTCAGAATGTTATAGAGTAAAAGTGAAAATTTGCGAGGTAGCAAGAAAAGCGGTCAAATTTCACTTCTTTCTGGGTTTCGGGCTTGGTAAAATTTGTTTGATATTATCTTGTTACACTTTACAGCCTCAACGTCTCAAAACTTTTGATTTCAAATTGGAGGGAACCTGAGTACCTCTGCCAGTTGGTAGTCTATTAGGGCTGGCTTTGGTTCACAATAACTTACCATAAACTAAAGCTAAAATGTATATTAATACGAAATCTCAGACATGAAACCAGGATAAGGCAATTGGCTTGTGGTATTTGAAAACCTTTGTCTTAGTTCAGTCCATTTTTTCTAAAACAAGTAATATGACAATATTGACTCTTTATTCTACTCTTTTTTTTTTTTCTGTCAAACGATAAATTTTATTAAAATAGATGTTAGATTAGCCACTGACGGGACTTGAACCCATGTCGTTATGCAAGGGCTCAACATCTTTCCATCACTGTGGTAAAGGGCCGCTTGCGCCTCTATATTTTACTTCAAATTAATATATTAGCATCGGTTATTTATGTACACGTAGACAGCTATGTCGTACAAGGATGTTCATGCATATCAAACGCAGGTGAAACGTTTTTCTTTGTTTGAAATCCAACGGAAAGAAGAAATGAAATCCAGGGTCATTGATTGCATTCTTAAACTTTCACCACCTTTAGATTATGATTGGCTAAATTGGCATGGACTCATAACATCGTTTAATGACTTCCTTATCGCGTAATCAATCATATCCATGCAAATACAACCATTTTTTAGACAATACCAATGGCCAATCCCATGGTTTGCTCACAATATTTACGTCATTGCTGACACATGTTTTAATAAAAGTGAGTCTTCCTATTAACTGTATGTAGGATCCACTTTTATTAAGAAGTGCATCAGTAATAACGTCAATTCTAGAAGTCATCTTAAAAGGGAAGCCATGCACATATGCCAAGTCGAATCACTCTTTCACCCCAGAGTAGGAAGGCCTTAAGCATGGAGTTTGATAGAAATGCAACGAGTTTCCTATAAATTACTTGGTTTTCTAATTCAGTTTTTGTTTATATCCTTGTTGTATTAAGGTCCCCTGCCACCTCCAAAATGCAACATAACATTTACCTTCATCTTCAAGCAGTAAATAAATCAATCCTACTATTTCTAATATGTTTGAGGTGATTATGAATTGCAATATACAAAAATAAAAATGCTTTTACAACAACAATCTTTAGTTATCTTTTCTTATCGGTTCTTAAAAGGTTAAGGATTCATTCCTCCGTTGTTTTTACAAACCAATCAAATTTTGACACGTTTGCACACTGTGATTTATGTGTAATGAGAAATGAGACCTTAACATCAAGGAGCCCCACCAGAGTTCAAATTTATATACAAAACAAAGATCAACATTTTTTAGCCATTTAGGATTTCAAATCAAAATGGACTCTTTAACCCACCTTTTATGAACTGCTCATGTAATGCCCACAAGAGGGTAGCAATAATAATGACTAATCGAGTCTTGGACCAACTTCACAATCCAACCATTACAAGAAACATCAGTACCACTTGTGGGCCTCTGCCCTACAAGGTCCCTAAACCTTAATTAGGTCTCCCGGGTCAGCTAGTAACGCATATATCACACCATTCATGCGTCCCTTTCCAATAACCCCAACCAGTCTTTTACTCTGGTTAACAGCTTTGCTCCTCTTTAAAGACCATGCAAAGTACTGAAATATGCAACAACACGAAAACAAGTCACTTAGTAATTTTCATTCTGCAGCGTATTATAGACTGTTCATAACTTGGTTAAATTAAGATACCTACGGTGTCTTGCTCGTATATAAGAGGTTGTAGGAGCGAAGGATATGAAGAACTTAGCTGCTCATAAAGCTGAGATGTCAGATGTGCTCTCACTTGTACTTGATTCCTACAATGTAATCAAATATATGTTTTGTTTGATCAAGTTAACTATGATCTAATGAGTATTGAAAAGTTGTATAGTTAACTTTTATCTTGTAATATTAATCATTTTAATCAAACTTTACCGTCTCTAATTCATCATTAAGACTCTTTTTTGACACATTAGAGGGTGATGTTATCCCTCGAGAAACTGAGCTCACTAAGCTCAGTTTCTCATCCCAATTCAGAGAATTCCAAGCCCTTTCAAGCTGCAAACACAGTACATAAATTACCAAAATTTTATATCAGGAATCTTTCTACGGTGTGATTAATCACTTGCAGTCAAATTTAGCGACCACATATCGAAAATCATATTAATCACATATCAGTAACTTTAACTCTGTAAGTACGCATGCAGTGTAAAGAATATTGATAATATCAATAACATGTCCGTACTTAAAAAAATGCAGTTAACAACGTAGTATAAATACTTTTATATATAGTCCTGTATTGCAGTAGGGTTTAGATTTGTTCATACAGTAATTTCAATTGGCCGATCGCCCACCAACTTCTTCAGAGGCTTTTCGAGCAGCTCGGAACTGCAAACCATTAAAGGTCACATGGACATGGTCGCACACCTGATTTCATTTCAAGCAGTACATTTAACCATCAAATAAATTTAATTGTAATCAACTAACTCATCACTGAAAAGATGATTGGTGTCGGATGAAATCTTTGATGAGAAAATCACCAAAAGTAGACGTAACGATAGAGCAGTTTGACCCCCTACGACAAAATTATATCAGTAGTTTCATCTGCACATAAAACCATAAATTGATGAACAAGAAATTGGTTTTTACCCTAGTTTGTGCTCGACCAATGGCCCCGAAAAATCCAGTTCCAATTTTGGCCTCCTGTCTCACTATCCCTGGAGGCATCATCATACATAATCCCAGCCCTGAAATTGGTTCTGCAAAAATTTTAAGTTAAGAGGTGGAGTATGGATATATGGATAATTGAATGTAGATGAATATTTTTTTTTTTGGACAAGAAACAATGGAGTGTATTTCATTGAACTACACAAACAATTACAAAGGTTGCCAATTAGGTACATAAGCTCCAGTGACCAAGAAATTGATCTGGAGTAAATTTGCGCAATAAAACAAACAATATTAAACCCCTATACAGCTACCACAAACATTGTCCTAACCCCACAGATCCTTATTAATACAAATCTGTTACAAAAATACGATAAAAGCAACAGACTTATACTGGCGAATGCATAGGTCATCGCATAAATGCGAGACCACATAAAATCATCATAATAGAGCGACACCAAATAAAGTCATCATTGAAAGACGAGACCACAAACTTAACGCATAACGTGAAGACAACATCCAATCACCACAAACACGCGACCACAACATTCATAGGGCATGGCAACATCAAACATTACAAAATCAAACACTACTTCGAGAAAGGACCATCTGTCAGCTCATCTCAGCGAACAGGTCACGAACCAAGACCACACCTTAGACAACAGCGCCGTCAGATTTGAATGTCCAGGCAGTAGATCCGCTAGATCTAAGCGTGCAAGGATATGCAGCCACCAAATCGGTTGAGATGAGCGTCACCGCCATGAAAAACAAGCTGATGAAAGTGGAACTGTCACATCTTGGGCTGGGGTCCATCACATCCTAGGTCCGCTCCACCACCGTAGCACGCTATTGTCTGCTTTGGGCCCCGACTACGCCCTCACGGTTTTGTTTCTGGGAACTCACACGAGAACTTCCCAGTGGGTC
>JAOTRO020177419.1:0-11651 GCA_028566515.2 Pyracantha coccinea | reverse complement strand
CCGACGGCCCTTGAAGAAAGTGTTCATCGTTCATCCTAAGATCAAGCCCCGACGGCCCTTTGGATCAACAACATCAATAAATCCACACATCCAACCGTTCATCCAAGATCAAGCCTCGACGGTCCTTGAATCAACCGCACATCCACGAATCAACATCTTACGGAGATCGAATCAGAGGATCAAATTCAAGAAAGATTGTAACCCTAACACAAAAATCAATACAAATATTATTTTGTGCACGTGTTCTTGTCACGTTTCGTTGCAGGAAATTTCCATGTTCACAGTATTTAGCTAAAGTTTAATTCATATATGATACGTGTTTTATGCTTTATTCGTTAAAAAACATAAACATTTGTCCCATGTGAAAATTTGTATGCAATAAGTTGAGCAGATAACTGGAACCACATGCATACACATGCCCTTGTGGAGGAGATTGTAGCCAAAATGTTGTCACTTACTTTCACACCAACTCCCCGATCAAGACAAATGCACATTCTAATCACATCACTTGAGCTATTCTCTCACTTCAACTCCTGCCAACATCTCACCAAGGACCCAACTGAAATGCTTGTCTTTTTATTTGATAATTATATTTGACGATTGGGTTTATACCCGGAGTTTCTTCTCCTTTAAATTATTATAATAATTTTAAACACTTATTCCTTCTCTTAATAATAATTTTTTTTCTTCAAAAGGGTGGTACAAATTTTATTGCTACCCAATTGTCCCACCTGCGATATTTTAGTGTGGCTATCGAGCAGTCTTCCCTAACAAGCCAGTTTTTCAAGAAATTCACCACACAACTAAACCTAAATTATGTGGAAAGGGCAACTTACATGCCAGTGGTAGATAAGTGAAACCGCTTCAAAGGAAGTAAAGAGTTACCACTGGATCAATGTCGATAGAGTTAGACAAACAAGAATATTGGATATGAAAGCATGCTGGAATGTGAGGACCCAATAGTCCCACATCAAAAAATTAACATTTTTTTAAAGCTCTTGGGCGCCCTTCTCTTTCAAGTTTGATTCTACAGGTAAAAGAAAATTAGTTTGTACATATATCCATATATATTTATATATTATATATATTATATGTATGTATATAGAGACAATGACATGCACCCACCCCACCCACTTTCAAATGGGTGGTGTTGGGTGAGCACTTGTATTCCATCTTGGTTTTCAGATTTGGTGATGGGACATAAAGTTGTATAATAATCTTTACCAATCTTGGTAGCAAATTTGCAACTAGGACTTGAACCAATCTCTGAAAAATGGAGATCTTCAATGTGAAATGCATGGCCATGTTTGAGAGCCTATAGACTTGATGGAAGAGACTATACAGATTTGGTGCATTTGAGCACTTCTGTCCCTTTGGCTATCAGACATAAAGTGTTGACATTGCAAGCATGGTTTTGGAGCGGGAGATAGGCCATGAGAGCATTAAGGTGCAGAACACAACTGCATGAAAGTACACGTAGATTGCAGTTGAGAGCATCATCTTTGCCAGATGGAGATTAAAAGAGATTTGTCAAGAACCTTTAACTGGAAAGACAAGATAGAGACAGTATTCATCACACATCATGTTAGTCCCACCAAACAGCCACCACCAAAAATTGAAGACAAAAAAGACTCCTAGCAAGAACAAAAAGTTGAACAAAAGGCAAACCAAATGGAAGACCAGTTCTTCTGTATGGCATTTATACCAGCTGACAAACACAGCCATTCAATAATTCTTACAAATAGATATATTTACCATTAAAAAAAAAACACTGTAAAGATAGGCCAAATGTTTCAATTTTGAAGAGTTAGGAATGGCATTATATATTAGGGTCGCCATTTGGGACTGCTTACGTAAGAAGCACTTTTGTTCATCATAAGGGTTTCTGCTAGAAGTGATTTTATTTTAAAGCACGTTGAAATTATTATTAAAAATTCAAATGCTTCCTGGAAAAGCAGTTGGGTGTGCTTCTCTAGAAATTGTTTGTGCGACTTGGAAACATTTTAAGTTTTCTTACTAAACATAGACTGAGGTGCTTATGGTTGCAGAAACCAATTTTTAGCCATTCCAAAAGCAGCCACAAATACACCCTGATATAGATGATGTATGGAACCAACAGCTTGCAGGTCTGAGGTCTCACCACAGAACTTTTGTTTTTATTTTTGTACCAAAAGCTATTTTATTGTCCAGATCAAATTCAAAGCAATGGAGGCTTCAAAAGCTTCAATACAATATTTCATAATTTGTGTCCTTTCTCTGAATCATGCATTGGCATAGTTTATAGCTAGAAAGCAACTCAGAACATTCCCGTCTTCCTTGTGTCGAACATCAATTGAACTAATAATTAGGATAATCATAAAAATTAAGGATCCAAAAGACTATAACAGTAGTGCTAACAAGGTGGATAAGCATCATTAGCCCCACAATCTATCAGAGTTAGGTATAGCCAGTAATTTACAAATATAGGTTTTCGACAAAAGGATCAGTGATTGGGTTAGTTGAGGAAGGGGTCTATACTTTGGTTTGTAATTACTGCCTCCAAGTTTGGTAAATTCAATTCAAATTCAAGTCCCTCTGTGACTAAATATAACACATACTCGTCTCATTAAAGTACAAAAACAGTTGCTGGTGAGACACAAATAGATGGGAGTTGTTCTGTTTCTGAGTTTGATCTTTAGCTAGAAGCCTAGAATCGACTCATAGACGACATTTATAGGGTTCCCTTCATCCATGACAAGTTCACACACATTGTCGTTGCACTTAATTTAAGTGCAAACGGGAAAGTTACAATGGAACACAAAAGATAGATTGTACATTCTAACTGTTGGGTAGCCTAAATGGTCACACAATCGCTTATGGATAGGCGACATCCCTACCTGTCCAGCTAGGTCGACGGTCTTTTGTAAACTTGTAAATTCTAAGGTTGTCCACATCCTCCAAAAGAGGGGATGACACGGTCTTGATGTTCAGTGGACCATTGTGAAACAAGGGAACTAGATGGGACTGGGAGAGTAACACAAAAGGAACATTTCAAGAACCAAAAGACTAAGCAGAACAAAGGAAACAACAGATGTTTGGGGAGTTGATGTTTTCCAAGTTTATTCTTATTGAGAAAATGTAGAGGTAAAATAATACTAATCATAACCCTTAAAGGGTTAAATAGACACAATAATCCTAATAACAATACGAAACTAAATAACAATCATATCATTTAATTTAGAAAACCAGATCACTCGCGTTCTAATCAGGGGACCAAATATCCGAAGGGAGACTATCTTAAAATTTTAATTACAAGTTGTAGTAAAGATGATAACCATGTCAAACTTGTTACTAATTAAAAACATAATTAAGAACTGAACATATAAAAGAACAACATAACCACCAAACTACGTCAAGACTTGAATTATTTTCTTGTTACGATCTCCTTTACTTTCAAAATTATCATTCACATTGAAAGAAAAATATTGTACTACTAAATTTTTTAATGCTGATGCTCCCCTAGAAAAACGACTGAAAAATATTATTGCCCCGTTCCCACTTAAGCACTATGTACCCACAAACGGGATGTCATCATGTACCTCCACAACACACAAGAGACTACTAAGATGGCATCCCAGACCTCACCACTCGATAAGCCTTAATACTTTTGGGTGACAAAACAAAAACAAAAGTTTCTAGAATTTGTGGGAAGAAATTTCAATAAACCAAACAAAGCCTAACAACCAAACTCTTGTCTGATTAGCTTAATCCAAGGCTAATTTCCGGAGCAGATTTGAGTCTTATATAACTACCCATGTATTCTCTTCAAAAGAACTATAATAAACATAATGACTCTTCCCTTTCGTCTTCCTAATTTATCTATTGAACAATGATTCAGACGTTAGATGTTGAGATGAACACTTGCAGCTCAGATAAATTGGCTAAATCTGTCTGTAAAGAACAATCCAGATTTTCATATTTTATCTATGTCGTTTAAGAAACTTTTAGTTGATCCGTGTATAATATACGATGTGCTATTAAAGACATAAACTCACTAGAAAATTGAAAACCTAAATGTCTATTAAATTGATATTGCATAATTATATCATGAGATGGAAAATAAAGCAAGAGAGGAAATCTCAAATTTTTCTTTTGACTTTAGGAAAACTAACCTAAATTATCATCAAATATGTGATTACCAATAATCTCCACATGAACATGCCCCTTCTGTGAAGTGGTGAAACCGATTTGCATCTCGAACAATGATAACCCTTTGTGTTATAGCCGATACAAACTTGATAAACGAGTGGCAGTCACCACAGACCCTAAGATTTTTTGTAATTCTGATCAGAGTTCCATCAGCAGTGGCAAGAAGGCCAAATGCAATTGCCAACTTCTCACTATGTGCAGACAACATACCCAACTTCACTTCCTCGTCAACATCATGTAACACAAAATTTGTATCAGGGACGTAACCAGCCAGCTCTAACTTCTCATTCAAACTCTTGATCATCACATAAATCTTTTCTGACCATGGATGAGACCTATCGCCCACGCTAAATTGGTAAATTTTGTTATCCACTTCAATCCAAGTCAAACCCGGAATTTTCTTCAGTTTCCTCTGGGCCATCAGATCTCTCATTTTTGACATTTCATTCCACCTACCTTCTCGTGCATATATATTTGAAAGCAATACATAATGCCCCGCATTTTCTGGCTGTAGTTCAAGAAGAGAATTCACTACCTTTTTTGCCAGGTCTACATTCCCATGGATTCTACATGCGCCAAGAAAAGCTCCCCATAACCCCTCATCTTTCTCAACTGCCGTGCTCTCGACTAATTTTAAGGCTTCATCAAGTCTCCCAGCACGGCCCAAGAGATCAACCATACACGTATAATGTTTGACATCTGCTCTGACAGCATATTCATCCCACATCGAAGAGAAAAACCAAAGACCCTCTTCGATCAAGCCTGAATGACTACAGGCATATAATAGCGAAATAAAAGTTATTTCATTTGGTGACACTCCACTGCTTAACATCATTTCAAAAATATCAATAGCTTTTCGGCCATGCCCATGATAACCATAAGCTGCAATCATAGCACTCCATGTTATAACATTCTTTACGTGCATCCTATCAAAAATTTCCCTAGCAGAATCAACACATCCGCTCTTAGCATACATATCAATCATCGCCGTTCCTAAGATCACATCCAACGAAAACTTATTCCTACATAAATAATCATGAACAAGCCTGGCTTTATGCATAGCCCCCAATTTTGCACAAGCATTAACAACAGTAGCCATAGCAACCTTATCCGGTAAAACACCTTCATCAACCATCCGATCAAACAAAACCAAAGCCTCATCAGCATTCCTGCACTCAGCAAATGCACCAATCATCACTGTCCAACTCACAAGATCCCTGCTCTGCATATTATCAAACAGTTGGCGGGCACCATCGATAACCCTACATTTCGCATACATGTCCACGAGCGCAGCGCAGACAAAATTATCCGAAACCATCCCATGTTTCAACACAAGGCCATGAACCAAACTGCCCATTTGCAGGTCCATCAAATCCCTACAAACCCTAATCACAAAAGGCAATGTATAATTATCCGGCGAGACCCCTCCTCGAATAAGCTCCCTAAATGTTGCAAAACCATTGGTATAATCACCAGCCTTCACAAACCCACCAACCATTACACTCCAAGAAACTGCATCTTTCTCCTCCATCCCACCAAACAGAGCATAAGCTTCACCCAGCACCCTGTGCTGGGTGTACATATAAAGCAGCTTGTTTGCAACGGTGAGGTTTTGGAGCATTCCATTGGCAGTCACTTGGGCATGGACTTGTCGGATGTGAAAGATGTTTCTGGAGCTGAGCAGGACGTTGACATAGAATTTGGGGTCCAGAGTTTGGGGGAAATGAGGTTGGGCAGGGACAGCCGTGGTGTCTGTAACAGCAGCAGCAGCTGTGGAGAACAATGGGAACCTGAGGATGCCATGGTTGGGGACAAGGAAGGTCTGGTTTTTCAGTTCGAGCATAACAAGGTTGTGGCAGTTGATAATGTTTCAAACAGTCTTGGGAGTTTGTAGTTTCAGAATGAGACAGCACGTCACGGATTTTCTACGATGATCTGAAACATGGAAACTCCCGGGTTTTTTAAGCATTAGATCTTTATTTTCAAATTAAAAAAATCTAAAGCATTATAGAATTTTTTATTGCATTGTACACAAATATAATATGAGAATCTTGTTTCAAGTTTCTATGAGAATCGAACTTGAAACTTCGGATACTGCTTTTTTGTCGTTTTAAAAGTAAAATGAAGTTAGGGTATCCCCTTTTTCTTTCTCGAAATCAGGTTATCATAAATTCAAGAGGTTTGGGAGGATATAATTTGAGACTATACTTTGAACCTTCTCACCCAAGTTAGGACCCAATTGTTAACATATCTTAAAGTATTTAAGCGCATTTAAGATTCTTTACTTACAAGTTACAAGTCGATTTTTTGAGGCAAGTTCTACTCCTGAGCTAATCATGGCCGGCATGGAAGGAGATAAGGAAATCAACGTAAACGCAAAAAGAAAGATAAAACTTGCAAAGAGAGGCAAATGTGGTTGAACAAAAGACCATTGATTGAATAAAATTAAACAGATGTAGGTTTTTTCTGCCTCCAATATAAATTCCTACGTATATCGAACTACACTGCTAAATCCAAAGACTGGATTTATTGGTACACCGACTGCACCAGGAACAAACCATACACCCCCAGCTTCCACTACACTGCTACATTATATTTCTCAGAAGCAAGAAAAAGTGTAAAATAATGATACAAATACAAATTCCATTTCGTGCGGGTAATCGAGCGATGATCATCACGCCACATTTAGTTCAGTTGTGTAAGCGGAGTGCGAGGTATAAGCGACGGTTTCAACTCCTTCACATCGAATGACTCGTAGGAATTGTTTTCCCGGAACTCCTCCACAAGAGCTTCCATTGGCATGGCTCGAAGTGACTCAATGGTGCCCTTGCTTGGAACTTCCGGCTCTGACTTTTCCGGCGTAGATCCACTAGGTTCATAGTCCTACACAATTCATCAAAACAAGAAGTAAGAAGAATAAAATTCTCGATATCTTGTTACTTTTCCTTTTAATATAAATCAGTAGACAAGTAGGAGAATGTGCTCAAGCACAATTTATTTCCAGTTCTGAAGATAGTCATGACCGATAAGTAGATCATAATAGCAAGTGTGGAAAGAAAGCTCACCAAATAATGGTTCTGGAAGGTTTCCCGTGCCCTCTCCTCAATTGTAACAGCTTGGCCCGAGTGACTCTCCCGGAAAGTTTCAAGGGTGTTTGAATGAGCCTTGATAGTCTCTAAGATTTTAGATATAGATTCCTGCTCCTGCTCACGCAGACCTGTAGGAGATGTCGGTAAAATATTACGCTTAGGAAGTCTATGAATCTTAATAACCAAAGCCAGTAGAAACAGGGATAAAAAAAACAATATACTGCACGTATTCAGTTCTCTGATGTATTAAACTTTGCCTACATTTCATCATTGCCCAACTTCATTTTTCAAATTCAAATGCATGAAACAATGAGTCAGTTGTAGGTTTTACACTCTAACAACCAGTTTCGAAACCTGGAAAGGTTTTGGAATGTGTACTACTAGCAGGCAATTGCTGACCAGTTAGATCATGCTAACGTTTATTGCTTGAACAATACAATTATAAGAAAGATCACAAAACATTTGAACACAACTCATCACTGCTCGACAGATTCAGGATATATTAAAGTAAGACAACAAAAACTTACCATCAATATGCTGAAGGACATCATCACTATTCTTTGCCACATCTTGCTCAACTGCAGCCCTCACTGAATTGATCTCGACATCATGTTGCTCATTACTGTCCGAAGCATTCCTGCAATAAGAAATATTTAAGGATTCAGGGTAATTGACATGAAATGGAACAAACAAAATCTATGATGTTATGAGAACGATAAACGTGTCCCCTTATTCTTTAAAGTAGAGGCCCTTTTATCTGTTAAATTTAAGAAGCACAGTTCGTTCTCTGGTACATTTTCTTTTCAAGAAGACTAATGGGTTGCCCACACAAAACTTAAGTAAAAGCAACAGAAACCCTGATGAACAAGATGTGAAAAAGGTTTCCTTACCTGATAAGTGACAGCATAGCTGAAACATGTTTATTTCCCATATCATTCACACACTCCTGTGTCTTTTTCCAGTGCTCCAAAGCTGTATCAGCAGTACTTACACTAACAAATAAAAGAACAGAACATCAGCATTCAAGAAGAAAAAGAATATGGATCAAGAGTCGGCATGAAACATGATACACTTACCATTTTTGTAGAATAACCTCCATGCGGCAATGCTTAGCAGCAGAATAGTCAACACCATCCTTAGCATCATTTTCCGCTTGCATTGAAAATTCCAGCCATTTTCTTTTTGCGTCTGTGGTAATACCCTCCATGGAGGAAACATGACCGTCCATGAAATACTTGTCTGCAATAGCACTTTCTCTGAAACCAACAAGCTTGGTATCCACCTTCAGTTCAACAGTCATTCATTTCAGAATGAGAATGAATAAAAATCTTAATTTGGAGAAAATTATAATAAACCAACAATGGAAACAAACCATCTCTTTCTGACGGCACATGTGAATGGAGACTAAACTAGAGATATCAGCAATAAGCTTCTCTGCATCAGATTTTGATTGCTCCTGTGTGACATACACTTGGGATGTCAGAAATTTTTCAGAAGAAAATATATCAATGCAGATATATCTGTGCAGTAATTGTCTATACCTCATAAGCCTTCTGAAATTCAGCAATGCTATTTAATTTAATATCATTGGTCTGCCCCACATGATCTTCAAGCCTCTTTGATTCTTCCAAAAGCTTGTGTAGGAATCCTTGAGAGTACTCAGAAATGTCTTTTATTTGCTTAATACTCAAATTGAATCTCTGTTATGCAGAAACCAAATAAGAAGATATTGAAAAAGCAAAGTTACTTTTCCCCCATGCTATGCAAATAACTGATGTGCTACAAACTTAATTTTCGAAGATTAAATTATAAATGTAATAAGGTAGATGTCAGAGCAGGACCTGTTTCAATTCCTTAGCAAAAGCTGTCATTTCACCCTGCTGTGTTGAGAGACCGCTCTGAAGATCCTCAAATATTGTAGCTGCTTCACCAGCCTCTGAAGTTAAAAACTGATTCCAAGAAAATAAAAAAATAAAGTTGGTAAAAACGGTTAGCGGCAACAAGAAAATATCCATGGTACAAAACTGATATGTGCAACAGGGGAACTCCATCATTGCTACCTACTTCTTCAACAGACTGCACATTAGAAGAAGCCAAACATGAAATTTCCTCTAGACCAGCATTAGAGCTTGCCTTGTGCAAACGCACAACATTTCGCACTGCCTCAATATGAGAAAGATACAAAGTCCTCGAAGATGTCAATTTACTCTTCATGTCCATAATTGCCTAAAATCAAGAAGTCCAAAAGCAAGAAGACATCATTAATAAACGATCCTAACATAAATGAACCTTATAAGAGAGAAAAGCAAGGGAAAGTTTCAAACGATACCTTAACATGTGCACTTAAAAAAGAATGACAAAGATTCTCTACACACTGAAGGTGTTCATTCTGATGAGACATCGATGTTGCTACAATCTTGCAAAGAGAACCAACTTGTTTGGCAAGATCTTCCTGGTAATTATTCACTACCAACCTATTATCAGCACTCAGCTTGTCCTCTCTACCTGCACAATATCACATCATAAACACAAAGACTTAGTAAATTTGTTTGACAATTAAAACAACTTAAATATAATTGCTTGTTGAGGGCTACAAACCAATTTTTAGAAACAAGGATGCATTATCGTGAAGTGCTTTCTCCAAGTCAGATTGCAAATTGCATGCTTGCTGAGCCAAAGCATTTTCTGCCATGCATTCAATAATATCAAAACAAACACAATTGCAGAAAACAATCAAGTTCAAGAAATTAAGGATTCAGACAGACCTGCTTTCTTCTGCTCAGAAATGATAAAATCCCTCTCCTTCAAAGCATATTGGCATTTCATCAATTCCTCCTCAGTGGTAGAAAGTAACTGAGTGGTATGGTTCAAAGTTTTCTGCAACATCGTTTTACAATGAGTTTTCAGAATCTATAGCAAAAAAATCCTTACCCAAAATACCATGAACATGAGTAGATGAAGATAGCTCACCTCAGTTGAATCAAGCTTGCTACTCAAATCATAACACTGTTGAACCTGGAGATCATATTTATTCTGCAACTCCTCAAATTGCTGTTTATAACATGCCACATGTAAAAATGAAGTTAGATATCGCCAAAAAACCAGAAATACGTCAATGATTTATCTTTAAAAAAATATCGTATGGACAAACCTTCTGATGGTTTTCTATTACAACCCCCATGCTCTCAATCTGATCAGCCATGGACTACACACAAGAAAAAAGGGAACAAGTACAGCAAAACAAAATTAACAAGACCCCAGAATCAGCTAATCAATTTCAAAATATATGGAAAGAGTTGTTTATGCAAAGCCATAATAGCAAACCCCCACACCCACCACAAACAAAAACTGGAGAAAAGAAAAGTTAAGTTTCATAAATACAAAAAGTAAGCAAGCACGGCCTTCCAGAAAACAGCAAACAAACATTGTACAGAAGTACCTTAGAAAAGCTATCAGACAGATCCAGACACAAATCATATCCTTAACAAGCTAAAGGAAAATATTATACCTTCCTTTCACTTTCTTCCTGATGGTATCGCTCCTTCGGGATATAAACACCATTCTTCTCACGTGCAGCATACACCTCTGAACACAATCACAATATTAGAAACAATCACCATATGAAATTTCAGAGACACTTTACTTAAACCGGCAGCCAAAGTGTCTGACCTGCCTTAAGCCGTTCAGTTTCACCGTAAAGATCCTTGATAAGCGTTGATTTCATCATTTTTTGATTCACCTACAAATGTTTGAAATACAGCTCTTCATCATTTTATGAAAAATTAAAATACAAAAGGTTTCAACACTTAACACAGATCACATACATGCAGTAACACAAAATAACAAGAAATACAAACATAAAAAGCGAGGATTGTAAACTCGTCCAAACTATAGTCCTCACAGAAGAAAAGACAGATTACTCGTGGAACCAACAGTAATCACTCCTATAAGTTTGTAACAATGTACAAATTCACAAACCAACAGTAATCACTCCTATAGGCATGTAACGGTGTACAAATTTGCCAAGAAGACGAATTCATTATTGTATGTACTCTAGTAACAAAAGAGCCTGTAGTTTTCTATGCACCAACAACAAACTTCCCTTGGAAAATTGTTGTAGAGTTGACCAAAAATATCACAGTGGAGAAACATATCAGATAAAGAAACTATGGGTACCATTATGAAATAACAAACCTCAGGTTTATTTCTTATATTTTTCGCTCTGTGTGCATAATCCAGCGTACTCAAAGTTTCCTCAAGACAGTGCACAGCAGGCGATACTGTAGCTATGATGCAAGTCTTTGTTCTTCCTCCAAGTGAATCCCGAAGTAATCGTGTTAGCTTACTATCCCTGATTTCAAATACGACTCTGTT
>JAOTRO020177401.1:0-11652 GCA_028566515.2 Pyracantha coccinea | reverse complement strand
CCTATTGCTGGTGTCACAGCATATATCTCTTACACCCACTCCACAATACCATTTAAATTACACAAGACAAACCCTAAACATAATTTGATCACTGCAACTTTAACTTTGTAGTTCATTAAAAAGCAACTGAACTCTGGGTTAATTAACTGGTCGATTTAATTAAGGTAAGGCAAACTACTACTAAAAGGAGTGACGATCGAATTGCATAAGCCAAACCTACTTCATTTGAATATAAATGAAGTAATTAATGACATATGAGTGAGACCTTAATTCAGTGATTGAGAATCGTAGGATTTAGGGAAGAGATTGGATTAGTTAATTCTAGGGTAGTTTTAAATCCCAACTTACATAATTAACCATGTCTACTAATGAAATAGAAGCCGCATGCATGCTGATGAGAAATGATATGACTAATTTGTTTTATTTTTTATATTATGGGATTCGATATTATATTATTTGATGAATAATCATATCCACTGTATAATATTGAAAGAAAACAACCAGCTAGAAAGAATTAGGCTAAACAAACGGGAAGAGAATCCTCTCCTGAGCATTGTATGGGGATCCTTATGACTAGGCCATCTGAACTGTTCAAATTTAATCCAACGGCTCCAAACAGGAGACCCTCTAAAAGTTATAATAATTGTAACCGTTGAATTAAATTTGAACGACCAAGATAACCTGATCATAAGGATCCCCATACAATACTCATACTCAGGAGAGGATCCTCTTCCAAACAAACTACACATAAAGACTTTGATCGTCGAACTACTACTCTAATCTTATTCTCTTCCCATGTAAAGCGGAAAGAAAGAATCAAGATCCCCAGAGTTAGGTCGTCAACTACTAAGTTCTTTCTTCATACTACGGTTGGATCCACCATTGCGCAGTGCAGTTCTACTTGAACTTAATTAAGAAACAATCAACCCAGAATCGAATTACGTTGAAGGCCGTTCCTTCTATATCTGACTACTGACTTCTTCACCCAAAAAAAAAAAAAAACTGACTACTGACAGAGGATTTGTTCAACATTAGGAGACCATATAAAGCACGCAGAAAATAAAACATAAGAAAATATTAAGCAACATTATATTATAAATTAGGTCGTAAACTATTGGGTTAGCTGGGCTGCTGGAGAGAAGACTCAAGACTGATGATGAGTTTATGCCTGGCACCTACCACCTTTATAACGACTATAGAAACCTTATAAAATTGCAGCGGGAGATATGCCAAAATCAAAGATCATATATTAAATAAATTAATCAATTATAAAATCATTTCATCTTCTTAGATTATACATATATAATTCATTCATATAGGAGCTAATTAAGTATATATATAAACTACTGCCTGAAGGGAAGAGATATTACGGCATCGATCGCTTTCATTTTCCAAAACTTCCAAAGTTAATTAAACTATCAGCACAGTGCCTTAAATTAACACACTATATATTCTTCCTTTAATTTCTTTCGTATAATTTAATTATAGTTAGTCAACAATAGTAATATATATATATATAGATATATCCAATTATTCATCAGTTTTCAAAGTTTTCAAATAAATTTCTCTTAAGATTCAAAGCAATTTGATGACCAATGAAACAAGCAAACTATATATAGTGGATAGAAATATCAAAAGAAACAGAGAGTCAGTTCCCAAGGTATGCTTTTTTTTGTATGTATTATATATCTCTGCTGATCTCTGACAGCGCATTTCTTCTTATTAGTATTAGAGTCAATGTACTATATGAAACCATCGTTATTTCAACAAGATTCTTTCCGGATCCTTTTGGTAAAGGGCGATCGATTTTATCAAGTAATGTTTATATTTATATTTAAATAAAAATATTTAAATTAATTTCTAACCGTACAATTTATAATAAATAGACACGATTTATGAATCTTTTAAATCCCCACAAAGAATTCAACGAGGATCCAGACTCATCATTATTGTCAACCTAACAGCAAACTTGTCCCCCATTTTTTTTGGTCAATCTTGCCCTGTACTGTAAATTGATTAGAGCTTGTGTCCTTTTTGTGCAAACAAGCAACCCTATGCATGCATGACTAAGTTTTGGAATAAATGTTTTCAACAAAAAAAAAAAAAAGTTTTGGAATAAATTTTTTTAAGTTTAACCAATTTTTCTTCAACTATCCGAACTACATAGTAATATGGAAAAAAAATATTAATTTTAGGTTTAATTTTGGGATTGTGTTAAGAAGGTCAAAATTTTAAATTAAATAATATGTCACCAATAGAAAATAAGCACGTTAATCAACATTTAAGTAATAATATAATCATCAACGTCCACATCATTTGGTTTATAAAATTTAGTTTAAAATTTTAGTTTCTCTAGTATTATCTTTAACTTTGAGGTTGAAAGGTAAAGAAATTGAGGTCATAGCCACTAGTTATGACTAGTTAGGCATAAATCCAACTAATTTTGTTAATAAGTAAATAAAATTAAAATTTTGGTTTTTATATGAACCATAACATAAAGCCTCAAGTCTTCTCAATAATTTTGCCTTTCTTAGACAACTGAATGGTCATCGTCACAAGTTCGCATTCACGACTTGTTAACACGCAAGACTCGTGAACAGAATATACTTGACTTATATGCACTAGTCATTTTTGCTTATAGACAAATCACAGTTTAATATGTATGTAAAATTAAACTTATCTAATTGTGATTTAGTGAGTGATTCTTTCATGTGTCGGGTTATAATTTGAAAACAAGAAAGAAATTTTCGTTACATGTAAGGGAGCCAAGTTGGACACGTGATACAAATGTCCAAGTATTTGCTAGACAATAAACACCCGAAAACTTTGAACAAAAAAAAAAAAAACCCCGAAAACTAATTGAAAATAAAGAGTTTAACAATCCCATTTAGCTTCTAAGCTCCAAATTATTTCATAATCTTGCACACTAGCGTTGAAAGTGCCAAAAGATAGGGTTGGAAACTTGGAATGCCTAAATGAGGGTTTAGGGTTTAGGAGATGCCAAAATCGTTACAAAAAAAGAATGAGAATCTTCTCCGGATCTTTTTTGTGGGATCCTCAAATTGTGTCCGTTTATCGTATATCGTGTGGTCAGAAATCATTTTTAAAACATTTATTTAAAATTAAATATGAACAACACATGACAAAAAATGACCACACGATATACGATAAACGGACACGATGTGAAGATTTCCGGGATCCTCACAAAAAGGATCCGGAGATGATCCTCATTCCTAAAGAAAAAGGACAAGACCAAAAGAACCCTAGACCTAAAGACCCAAATTAGGGTTCTTATGTGCATGTAGCTAGGAATCAAGTGGGTTCAAGTAGAGCATAATTTTTCATTCACATCCAAATATTAACAAGGCTTCATCTTTTTAGTATTTACTTTCATATGCAAGTGAGGCGTGAAACATGTGAAGATCCATCACTTTCTCTCTCTCTGCAAATAATTTCCAATTCGTCATGTAAATCCCATTTTGCAAGGAAACTAAAGTCATTCGTGGCAAAAAGGATGGATGTGAGTCCAAGGCGTTAGTTAAGGAGTCTGGTTCTCCCATAATTCAAACATTCAACATTTTGCTCAACTTGCTCTCGCAATTCACATGCATTTTTCCAAGCCTTATCTCCCCTACTTTTAGTTTAGGGCAATGTTAGGAAAACCAAAATTTTAAATTAAAATTTTTAAACCAAATAATGTGATTGTTGATAATTAGATTATTACTTAAGTATTGATTAACAAGCTTATTTTCTATTGGTGACACATCATTTGATTTGCAAATTTGTTTTAAATTTTTAGTTATTATCATTTCGTTTGATGTTTGCAACTTATCACACATTACCTCTTCACATACGTGTTGAGCCACACAACACAAGAAGTCACAATTTATCATCCGTTGGATGAGACATTTGAAGATCATTCTTAAATGATGGAAATTAAAATAACGAAATTCCATTTTTTAGAATTTGTGTTGTTTCATGTCTTCTTAAAATTATATAGAAAGGGAAGTGTTATTGGTACTCTAAAAAGCTCATTCTACACTCCTTACAAATGTATTTTTCTTTCTTAATATAGAAAGTTTGGAGTGTAGAATGAGATTTTTAGAGTGCTAATAACAATTCCCTATAGAAATTTGTACCATGTTTAATGTGCATATATAGTCATCAATTTACACGAGTTATTGACTCATGCGCTAGTGATGGTGGTGGTGTCAGTGATAATGACATAGTGGTAGTGGTGATGAAGGTGGAGGCATCAATAGTGCTGAAGTGGATGCGGTGGCGGCAATCAACACATGAGTTGTTGACACATGCGCTAGTGATGGTGGTGGTGATAATGTTGGGGGTGGTAGTAGACCTGTCATTCGTGTCATGTTTCTCGTGTTCATGTCATTTTCGTGTCATACTTGATAGCTTAACGGGTCGTATCGTGTAATACCCGTTAAAGTAAACGGGTAATATGACCCGACCAGAAATCAACCCGTTAATATTATCAGGTTATATGAACCGACCCGTTACTCGTTAAGAAAAATATATTTTAAATCAATAAAAATGAAAATGAAAAACATAATTTGACCCCAAAAAAATGTAAAACATAATACTAAATTAGTATATACATACTAAATTTCGAAGTTAACCCCTTCATGAAAGTTGTAAAGTTTTTCATTACGAGTGATTACATTTTTTACACTTCTACAATAATTATTATTAATTTTGCACTCAAATAAAAAACACTGTTCATGAGATTTGGAGGGTTTTAAATTCTAAACGACCATGTAACCATCGTCTAAGCGTTGAGAATGCAATTATGAACGTTTATTATGCTTTCACATCTTTCAGACTTATACATTAATGATTATGAATTTTTTTTTTATTTTGAACTCCCTTAAAAATACTAGTCATGAGAGTTTGTATGGTTTTAAAAATTCACACAATCATATACCCATCCTCAAAGCGTAGAGGATGCGACTACGAGCGTTTGCATGTTTTTTCATATTTTTGGCACGTGTAAATTAATTATTATAATTTTTAATGTGTTTGGTATTTTAAATTACTTGAAATTTTTATTTTTAATGTGTTTTATGATTTTTAATCTCAATCTTTGCCTATAATATACTATAAAAATAAATAAATAAATAAATAAAACTTCAATTTTAAAATTTGTATAGAATAATAATTAATAAAAAATATATACATATTCATTATATCTATTGTATTTTATAGTAAGTTTTTTTCGTAGTTTAAAAAATTAAAATCATCAAAATAACTTTTTTTCTTATCGTGTCGAAACATGTTACCAACGTGTCACTCTCGTGTAAACCTGTTAAGGACCCGTTATTAACGGGTTATTATCATGTGACCCGATAATGATCCAATTGGTTATCGTGTTGATCCGAAACCCGTTATTTTCGTGTCGTGTAAGAAATTGACAGGGTTAGCTATGAGTAAAGCATTTTAGCTACAATTACAACACTCACAAACTATTATCTCTCTCTTTTGCTGGAAAAGAAAAAAATATTATCAATCATGCATAAGTGCCCGATTATTTCTAGTAAATCTCAGTATATTTCATACTTTCGTACACATTTGTGGTCAGAAGTTATATAACTTCTCTTCATTATTCTTTATTATGAAAATTGGCCTTTAATGATGTGTTCAACGGGTCCCACTTATACCCACCTCAACTTCCAATGGAGAACCTTCTAAACTCCCTTTTTTTTATTGGTAAAACAGGAGGACCACGAAATCAAATCTCACAAATTAGTTTTTTGTTTTTATTTTATTTTATTTTTTATAAAGACGAATCCTGGAACTTGTTCTCCAACCTTCTAATTAAAATTGATAAAGTACAATTCAATTATTGTTTTGTGAACTTTTCTTTTATTTAAATGCATGCTTGGTCTCTCCATGTCACTTTCTTTGTCCATTGGTCGTGATAGACCTAATGTGCTAAATGGCTTTCCCAAAGGGGAAAGAACATTAGGGTTTGGGACGGATTAAAATATCTTCAATTCTGATTCCCATTTTCCATTTGAAAGTGCTTTAGATTACTTATTTTTTATATGTTTATTTTCACCACTCTCATATGAAGTGAAATTCAATGATTAAGAATCCAACTTGAAATTTGGTCTCTTACAATTGATTAAGAAGATAATGGTTGAATGCTACTGGATTAAGCTAGATGTATAAGTTGAAACTCTTCAAGATAGTTAAGCTTGTGTTGTTATAACTTCTTTTCTTGCGTGTCATCATTGTCGATGTTCTTGTTAAATTTGTGACCAACGTTGGCTGATAGAAACTTTTGACGGCTCTTGATGCTAACCAAGGCTTATGGGTTTGTGGTGGCGGTACATCAACCATGGTGGCTCGGGCTGAGAATCCTCTTACCACCCATCCCTTTGTGCGATGTCCTATCTACAACTGGCGTCTCATGTGCCTTTGATAGCCACACCTTCTACCAACTATGTACCCGCCTCTCTTATGTGGACACGTCATCGACTCCACTTTTATATTTTAGTTTAGTTTATGCTTTTGTTTACACTACTTAGAGCGGGTTAGGTAGTAGTGTTGTTTGTGTTGCTATGATGATTTATGTGAACTTGTTATTTTCAATGGCTTTATGTGAGGGTCTAGGCTCGTTGCTTCTATCGTCATTGGGAAAAATCTAAATCGGATCTCCTGATTCTAGTGGTATGTGTGGTGGTCGTATAGGGGTTTAAAATCATTTTTGTTTTGTACAAACTACCTCTAGGTCAAGAAATTGATCACTATAGAAATGTACCTATATGACATCTCTTGTAATTGGTTGTTCTCGGTATAAAACATTCTATCGATTCTGTAAATACAAAAGGTTTGTGTTGCCACATTATCAATCCCAAAAGGTTGGAATTGAGTTTGAGTTAGTAGTCCAAATTTTTAGTCTTGTTAAAATTCTCCACACAAATCATCAATAACCAACTATAGATTACAATGAATCTAAATTATACATTTACACAAAAATACACTTAATCAATGATTTTATGTTGTTAGACTATCTGAAAATTAACATTTATGTCATATGTAATAAATATTAGACAAAAAATAATATTTGTCAAACTTACATCTTTTAACTTTTGAGTTGAACCTCATGTGATTAATTGAGACAACCAAGCTTCACGAAACTTTTCAAGCATTGAGCTTGAATGTATTTGGTCTCCAATTAGTTTGAGCTCAAATCAAATCAACTCAATACGGTTCAAATCTCGTATTAACGTAGGAAGATAGAATCGAACTTAACTACGAGCTTGATAACCCTCCTTTTTGGATCCGAATCCTTGCCTATTAAACCCGCCTTTACTTGCACCCCTACCCACTATATAACATTAAAGATCATTTCATAAATGAGGAAGAAATTTGGCAAAAGTAAAAATCAGAAGAGGTCTTGTATGACATGTATCATTGTTTCTCAACGAATCCAACAAATCTTTGCCTAGCCAAAAAGGAAAAAGAAAAAGGGCAGAAATGGGAAAAAAGAAAAAAAGTCCCTACTGGTACCACCCCTATTTATAAATTCATGGGTACCCCCCAATCTCAGCGGGAGCAGCAGCAGCAGCGCCTATTTCTTTGTTGCCTTTTGTCTTTGGAGAAGAATTTTCTTTCTTCTTTTTCCTTTTTTTTCTTTTCTTTTTTTCTATTTAAATGATCACGATTAAATCACGTTAATATTTTATATTAATTTTTTATAATAGAGAAAGATAAAATAAGAGAATGTAAAATAAGAAAATAAAAAGAAATGAAAAGAGAATGGAAAAGAATCTACTCATTTTGTTTTTAAACCCAAAAAACCCAGCAGCGGCAGCAGCCGCCTTCTTGTTCCTTAAGCTCCGCAGTCTTTTGGGCTTCTTCGTCTCCATAGCAACCAGATATCTTTCTCTTTCTCTTTCACAACCATTTCTCTGTAACTTTTCATAGTTCACCCTATCTCTTTGTTATAATAATATTTCTACCTGCATTCCCAAACCCCATTTGACAAACACTCATTGCTACCAGAAAGTTGACTCTTTTTTTTTTCACAAGAAGAAAAGAAGAGCAAAAGACAGCAACCCAGATCGGTATCGGTGATTAGTAGTTAAAGTTTACTACACGTACAAAAAATGAATCTTGATCAAGACCCAGCAAGCTTTTCGTCTTCGAGTGCGGCCCCTGATCATCCTCTGCCCTTGGAGAGGCTCTATGACCACGGTCCTCCGCCATTTCTCACCAAAACTTATGACATCGTCGATGACCCATCAACCAACCACATAGTTTCATGGAGCAGAGACAACAACAGCTTTGTTGTTTTGGATCCCAATAGCTTTGCCATCAGTATTCTCCCCAGATATTTCAAGCACAACAATTTCTCCAGCTTTGTCAGGCAGCTCAACACCTATGTAAGCATCACTCTCTAGCACTCCCCTTTTGTCTAATATTATGCAAAGTTTGCAAACCCAGGCGTAGTCATGTTGGCTAGATAGTGTACTCCCCTTTTGCACGAAGTTCGAATCTCACTTCTCGTAGTTAAGATTGGATTAGATTATCGCTCAAAAATGAAATTTGGATATTGAATACATATTGGTGAGGTTCTTTGGATGTGACTAGTTTGTGCATTCATGCTCTTGAAACAGCTAGAAATGTGTCACTTTTATTTGTTTAATTGGGTCCTTTTTGTGCTTTTTTAATGGGGTTACTAAATGTGGACATATTGTTTGTTAAATGGCTTCAAAAGAGAAACTGCAGGAACCAATGTATAAAATATGCACGACTATTACAAAGGGAGCTGCTTTTGCTTCTTTTGTACGTAAATTTTATATCTTGATGAATCATTTTTTGTTTGTTTGATTTTTTAATCTCACTTTCCTTTTCGTTGGATGTGTCGGATTTAAAGCTTCATACGGATGATGTGATCATGGAGAAGTTCTTTGATTTGCTTAATGTAGGGATTTAGGAAGGTTGATACAGACAGATGGGAGTTTGCTAATGAAGCGTTTCTCAGAGGGCAAAAGCATCTTTTAAAGAATATCAGGAGGAGGAAGGCATCCCATCTTCCTCAGCCTTCACAGAAAACTTTGGACTCTTGTGTAGAAGTTGGGAGGTTTGGATTGGATGTAGAGATCGACCAATTGAGGCGCGATAAACAAGTACTAATGGGGGAACTAGTGAAGCTTCGACAGCAACAGCAAGCTAATAGAGTTTACCTCCAAGGAATGGAAGATAGACTGAAGAGGACAGAGTTGAAACAGCAACATATGTTGAGTTTCTTGGCAAGGGCAATGCAGAATCCTAATTTTGTACAACAATTGTCGCAGCAGAAGGACTTAAGGAAGGAACTGGAGGAAGCAGTTACCAAGAAGAGAAGGCGGACTATTGAGCAAGGGCCTAGTAATGTTGAGGTGGATGAATTAGGTCAAGTTGGAGTAGAGAATTTTGTTAAAGTTGAACCACAAGAATATGGTGACATTTCTGATCAGTTTGAAGTTTCGGAGTTGGACCAATTTGCTATTGGCATGCCGGGGGTAAGCGGAAGCCAGAATGTTCATGGTGACCAAGAATGTATAGAGAGAGACAAAGAACATGAAGGTAGAGGCAAAGACAAGGATAGGGGTTTTTGGCAAGACTTGTTCAATGAGAATCTTGATGAAGAAATTGGTTTGCTTGGTGTTCAAGAAGAAGATGAGGAAGATGTCAATGTGTTAATTGAGGAGCTTGGTTTTTTAGCTCCCAGTCCCAAGTAAAGAAGATGATAAGCTTCTTATGCATACTTTCTTCAAGGGTGTGGGTTTGAGACCCTCATCATCAAGATATCATGATATTCCTTGCTCTTTTCTAAGTTGGCATTGACGAGTGAACGAATGCATGAATACTGAAAAGTTACACTGTTCCACTGCAAACAGCTCCCTGCGGTTAGTTTCCTTTTAGGATCACTTGAATTTCTTGGTTTTCTTGTATCTGCTTTCCATTCGTTTCTCGTCTAAAATCTGATTGTATTCCAGCCGGTGTTTGAAAATCAAAGGTATGTACTTATCCTGAACAATCATTAATCTTGACATGACTTTAGAAATTCAGTTATTCAGTTATCCAAACAATAATTTGTACCAATTCTATGTTTTTCTCCCCAAGAGTATAATTTGTCATTAATCATTCGATGAAGGCGGTTCATACATCAGACTTGATGGTCTCACCAAGAGGATTAAAGCTCGAAATCTGAATTGCATCCTGAAGGGGGGCATCAAGAGGGTGGATGCCATGTTTCAGTGTTTCCACACTTCATAAAATGACTGCTGCTTGTGTTAATTAACTGTGTTAGATCACTTATGGTTTTATAAAACAATATTGTTGTTCTACAAGCTATCAAGTTCCACCATGACATAAGAAAGATTAACTGAGGAAATGAACGTAGATTTAGGTGTTAGATGGTGGTGGGTGCAAAACTTTTAATTTGGACTTGTAGGTCAAGTGGTTAAAAGCGTTCACCTCTACATACAAAAACGATGTCCTATTTTCGACCCCCCCAAGCCACTATCGCTTGTAATGCGTTATATGGTTGTGATCTTTTCTTAAAGCTTGGGGGACCAACAGCTAACATAATAACGAAGCATCATACTATACATGTCCAGTTGTTAAAAATACGGGTTGGCAGTATATCACTTTTTCTCTTTCCGGGCCAAAGAGAATTATTTTATTTTAGAATATTAGCTTGCCTTAACTGACAGAAAATGTTACGGCGCAACATCTGCAATTTAGTTGGAAGACATAGAAAAGCTTGGCTTCTGAAAGCGATAAGGTTGCACATGATGTTCATGACTTTGGCCTCCATTACCGAGGGAGTAATTTTTCCTGAGTTCGTAACACTGCCACGTAGATTAGTAACATTACGTATAGCTGCCATAACCTACAAGTTTTTATAAATTAGTAACATTACGTAATAGATTAGTAACATTTCGTAACAATGTAGCTGCCATTCTCCCTCCCCTCGTCCCCCTCCCCCCCAATTCCTTTGACCTCGCCACCATCTTGCTCTTCATCAAATAGTGAACCTCCTTCACTAGAACAACCCAGAAAAAAGGACCAAAGAGATTTTAAATAATCAACTCCACCTACAAAAGGATTTCAAACAATCAACCTATTTTATTTACAGAAAGAGGTAAAGGATGGTGTGGATGCAGGAGGTTGAATGTAGGGGGCGAGGGCGGATGGTTGGAGGGAGGGGGCTCGGGTGGTTGCGGGTGGCTAGATGTAAAGCTTGGTTTAATTTTTATTTTTTATTTTTTTTATTTTAAATAATAAAAAGCTAGATCCAATGCTCTACATTAAGGAAAATTTAGAGACTAAAATTAATAGAATTTTAGTTCAAGTCGAAGTCTAAACTATAGTGAAAGTTCAAGGACCAAGTTTACTTCAATTCACAATTGATGAATTTCCCACATTTCCTACTTGGGGTCTCTATGCTATTATTTTGCATGTAAAAACCCTTTCTCCACACGGGACATTTTCCTTATCAGAATAAAAAAAGTACTGTCCCTCATTTGTCTTATTTTCTACTCATATATTGTAGACATCGAAATTTCGGTGAAATAAATGTTGACCGATAATTAAAATTTCAACGCTCACGTGTCACATAAATTTCACACGTAGCGT
>JAOTRO020177390.1:0-11653 GCA_028566515.2 Pyracantha coccinea | reverse complement strand
GATCAATGGATGGAAAATGTAACGGATGTATTATATTGAAATAAAATAGTACTTGAGGTATGAAAGTGAAATGTTTTGAAGATATTGTATGATGTTGCAATAGACCTCAAACTTGAGATGGTAAAAAGTGTAATTTATCCAAAATTTAAGGTCAAGAATCAAAGCTATTTCTATGAGATTTCCTTTCAACATGATTTGATCTTCTTCTAAATTGTATAGATATCGTTTTATATGAACGGACCAGAAGAGTGAATTGAATTTTATATAATTAAACAGAAGCCTAGTTATAAGGTTAGGTTTATAAAAATAAACGGGAGGTAAGGTTGGATTATAAAAGACGAGGAGATGTTGTTGGCTGGTGCAAGTTTCGAACCCATCACCCCTCTGATGTTGCCAAACTTTAACAACCAATAGGCCGCAAAAAGCCCACAACATAAATATATTTATATTGAGAAATTTCAGGATGGACCTAGCCCTACCCTCATCTCTATGTGGCTCCACTACTGGTGTAAGATGAAATCAAATTAAGTGGGTTTAATGGGTACCCAATAACAACCTAATGAATAAATTTGCCACCTTTATGCAGGGAGAGAATACGTGTGTATGAAAATTGCTCCCTTTTCGATTAAGTCGGGATTGTATGTCACATGATACTGTAGCCGCAGCATAATGCATCCATGGAAGAAACAACAGACGATAAGCATTTGGAAAGTGAGGGTGGTCAGGTCAAGTCTTTGAATGAATAATCATTCCCACTTCATTTTCATTCTGATTTCCGTCTGACTAACTACAGTAAATTTGGTATGGCAATCTGGATAGTTATAGTCCGATAGCAACAAAGACAGATGCCTAAATCCCATACATGCACAACAGGGACTTGATTCTGAGACCACTACGAACTATTCGTCGTGTACTACTACTACTGTTAATTATAGTATAATTTTGGGGCGGGTAAATTCCATCAGTTAGGTACACAAACATAACTACATTTATGTGTTCAGCTAGACATCGTTCTAGTTTCAATCAAAATCAATGACTTCTTTGTTGATGTTTGAACACATCAATTGCTTTCATTTTGCAAAATGATCAGCCGTCGCTTCAATATTTGGTGCAGTCAACACCAGAAGCAAGAAAAGCCTTTTCTATGTTATTAGTAAAGCATTAACTAGCAAGAGATGCACTAACATGCAACGGCTTTATTTGTAGGTTTATACTATTTGAATAACCCTGTAGAACACCATGTGTGATTTTTTTTTTATAGGTATTGTTAAATTAGATGTTAGATTAGTCACCGACGAAGTTCAAACCCACATCGTCATGCAAGGCTCAACACTTTTTCACCACTGTAGTAAAAGATCACTGGCAATACTATGTGTGATTTGAGTTAGACTGCAACTTCTCAGACTGCTAATTTCACTGTACGAATCTAAATATGTCATATTTCTGTAGATGATAGTGTTGCTTGAACTGGGTCCAATATCGTTTATTTCCTATGAATTTCATTATCAAGAAAAATTCTTAATTAAGATAGAAAATTGTACGCAAGTTCCTTACTCCAAGACATCGATATTCTGCATTATTCAAAATCTTATGATTAAGAATTCAAATAACAGTAGGGTTTAGAGTTGGCAGTCTCTATACATGCAGTAAAGTGAGAATTGATAAGACACATTCCAAATTAGAATGTGAATTTGCAGGCACACCAAGAAAAGGTGCTGTGAACTATAGTTTAGACTGCAATATTGGACTGTTAATTTATGTACCAAAATAAAAATATAAGATCTACAGTGTTGGTTAACCAATACATGCATGGTTTGCAGGTGAGGAGTCATTTCATCATTGAACTGCACGAAGAAATATTGACCATGAATTTTCGATTCGTGACTTCTTATCTGTAAGACGTCGTTTTATGTAAGACGTCGTTTTAATTGTATTATGTCTGCTTTGCAGGTAAGTAGCCAAACAATTTCTTTTTTTATTTCAAGTTTGCCAGTACACATCACAGGTAATTGACATAACATATTGCGATGAAGAACTGAATTAATTCACATCAAGAAAAAAGGTTGATGGGCACGAAATTTATCTTATTTTTGTTACTTGGAAAATTCAAAGTGCCTATACAGCTTTATAGAGTAATGTGTGAATTGATGATGACATTTCTATTTGTATCTACACATGATTTTTGAAGGCAGACCAAGAAATTGTGAGAGACTGAGACTGTAAGACCAAATTTAGCACAATGCTAAAAAGATGTGTATAGTGGGAATTGTACTGCTGTCTTTTGCTTCACTAGCCACCACACATGATATAATTTTACTTTGGAGGACCATTAACTCCATATTCCCCACTGGCACTAGGGTTAGGGTTTCTCATCTCTCTCATGTCAACATCCCTCACTTTGAGCTGGTGGCCTAGGTTTTTCTTGATAGCTTTTTCTCAGTCTCCAACCAAACCCTCTCCCTCTCTCTCTCTCTCTCTCTCTCTCTCTCGGCTTGTTGCTTTCACCATTATATATATGAACTCACCATCTTTTCTTTATCAGATTCAATTTCCACACCACCACCCTTTGCTGAAAATTGTAGCAAAAGTTATAAGTAGTACGTGTCCTTGGCAATCGTTTTCAATTTAATTGTTTGCTGTATGTGATTAGTAATTCGGCAAAGCCACATTGTTTTCACTACATTTTTTGTCATGGTTACCTGATTTTATAGGACTAGCATGACCACTGCAGTTAGTGCATGTTTCTTTGCATGAAAATATGTGGACTTTCTGTTCTGAAATAGGAGGGGAAGAGATGAATTGACAGAGTTCTTTACTGCAGGATTTGGTCGTATACTATTCTTTAAAGCGCTACTCAATACTTAAGATCACAAGGATGTTAAAAGACCGGCCCTAAAAAGAATCACTACGTTAGAGTAAAAAAAAAAAATTATGGTTACAATAGAACTTTCATTCATTCTTTTCAGTTACATTATAAGAGATGAACTTTCCTGCAATCATTGCTTAGAACGAGTATCTCACGTTTACTACATCATGTGAGCAACACATGACCAGAAATGTGAGACACATCTTTCACGCAACGGGTGTAGAAAATCATTTCTCGTGTTATCTATCACATGTTGAGTTCAAGGGAACTTGAAGAATTAAAAGTTTTTTTTTTTTATGAAGTTACACATTGCAAACTCCCGTTGATATGTTATAATAGACACAGATCTAATATAATGGCCATGTTTAAGTCATTAACAACCGTTAATTAATAGGAACTTCATAATAAATTTCATATATTGATATCTACGATTATTTAAGCACTTACAAACAAAACTTTAAAAAAAATTAAAATCAAATCTCTCTCCCCTACTCAAAATAAAGGACAAAAAGAAGGCTGCAACGTCTCTGAGTATGTTTCCATATCACTGTAAGCAATCTTCTTGGGATCACCAACATTCTCTTCACTTTCTCTTTATTACTCCCACACACAAACACCATTAAAACCACCATCTTTTCTTTTACAAAAGCTGCCGTGTCTCCTCTCCTCTCTTTTTGCCTCTCCCTCCAAATTCCCTTATCCCAAAACTACCCATCTCAAAGAAAGTCCCACGTACAATTTCCAAGGTCTTTTTTGTATTTTTCCTCATCAAAGCTAACAAATGCCAATGCATGGCTAATCAGTACACGTGTCGTGTCATGAGTGGTGGTGATTTGATTGGCATGCAATAGGGTGGAGTGGGGGGGGGGCAAATGTAAATGGCAGCGGATCTCGTCGGGATCTGCGATAAACGAGGAGATTGCACACGTGTGAATGCGCGACAGGACTGGAACATGCTGGCCCAGCCCACCACGTGGGGTGAAAACGCCTTTTCTTAAAGTCACTAGACTTGTTTGCGTTGGCCAGCCATCCAATTATTCTGTAGCACGCTTGGATTCCAGTGCTTTCGGTGGGCTCATATTTTACCCTACCGGGCTCATTCCTTTTATTTTTTAGACTTTTGCTTCTTTGATATTTTTTGTTTTTGTTTTGTTGTAACTTGCAAGATAAAAAATGTCACTCTCCTATGTTTTCTATTCACGCATTAAATTTTATTTGTACACATCTTTTTTAATTTATGTTCTTTGATCCTTTTATTCAATCCGACAATTGAAAAGTAAAATAAGTGTGTGAAAAACATCGCTCAAAAGAGGAATTTTCAAATTTGAATTTATGAGTGTATTAGGGCATAGATGAGCAAAATAGAATGGTTAAATAAAAACATTTTTTCTTTTTAATAAAAGGGGGATTTGATTTGATTTGATTTAATCAATTCTCTTTTTGGGTTAGAAGTGTAAGAATCAAGATAAAGATTAGTTACAATCAAGTTTACTTTTGTGTTTATGACATAACACTTAGCTTATTTTCTTAAGCAAAACATAGGTCCACCAAACCCTCATATAAAATATGGCAGTTAATTTTGACATTCTGATGAGTGGGGGGACAAATAGTGCTAACAATTTGTAACTTTAGCAAGCGGATTGTAGCACATTGGTTAAAGAACATTCACCCATGCAATCAAGATCTTCAGTTGAGTTCGATTCTCTCTTTTTTCACTGTTGTTAGTACCTAAAAATACTTGGTAACTTTAGAGATTTTTTTTTTAACTTTTTATACCTTTTAAAATATAGAAACCGAACTACTTCTGATCCTAAAAATATTTTATGCAGCGAAGACAAAGTGCTTTCGATTTCCAAGCACTTCTGCCTGCAGATCTTTCTGTTCTCATCTTGGGTACAATCTTCCCACTTTACAAGTTCGTAAGGCTTTTTCTTTCCTCACAACATTGTGCATTAACCAATCAATCAACGGCTAAGAAATGCAATCGACAGAAGCCAACTAACACTGTTTAAAAAATTCATGCATGCAGAAAAGAACATAAATACAGACTTCCAGCAATCACAACACACCAATCAAAGAGTACATATCCCAAATTATTGAGAACCATTGGAAAAAATAATACATCCTTAATATCACTTGGGGACACAGTGTTGCCTAGATCATAGAGTTGTCTAATTTCTGTGACCCCATCATGCACCGTTGTATATAGATATGGCAAAGCTTAGAGATCAAGTCATTTGTCATATATGCTTGAATACTAACCAAATTGGTAAGAGCCACATAAATCGATCGATCAAAATTTTGCTTATTGATTCATTTGAATTAATTGTGCCAGTGACTTGTGCATGGTTGGTAAGTGACATGTCAATGCAAAAGCTTGCCCACAAATGCGTAACCCTAGTGCTTGCATGAATAATGATGGAAACAACTCGTCTTTGACGGTCGGTATATGTTGCCTTATGGACGCTGCTAAAACGACAATTAAGATTCAACTAATGGATTAATTGATTGAGACCCATTAATTGGGTGGTTGCAGGTGACCATTAATCGATGAGATCGATTCTCTTAGCTAGACCTGAGTTCTTAGATTATAGTTTGGGTAAGTCTTCTTCTTATCTTGCATGCATCTATTAATGTTTTGCTTACGTCCAGAACAACGTTAAGTATATATACTATTAACCCTAACTCAGCAAATAAGATCTGAACTCCCGATCATGGAAATAGTTCAACTAATAATTGTTTCTTTTCAATCCTTAAAAATGATGGTAAGAATTAATTCCGTGCACTGGGAACGATTTTCAACGTTACAAAAGGTTTTGAATGAAAAGAAAGGCAGTGGGATGTTCAATATGCTTTTAACTATATAGCTTTAAGTAATTTTTGCGGTAGATTTAAGAGCGTGCAAGAATGACACAGTAAGAACACGAAAGAATAATCACATCGTCATATTGGGATATTTCATTTTATATGATATTAAATTGTAGTACACTACATATATCCCATCAGTAATTTTCCATTGGCTAATTTCCTCTTATTATTTACTCATTCTTTCTTTTCTTAAGCAGCATATACTCTCTTTTCCAACTTTTTTTTCCTCTGTTGAAAGTTATTATGTGCAGACCTAATTTAATCACAATTAATAGAAGAACAACATGTGGACTATTAACTCAATATAATGGATTTACCCTTAATGTCGTGAGCATACCACATACCAGACAATAATGAGCTAAGCATTTGACCGTCCTATAGGTCTTCAGTCTCATATACATATTAAGCTGTCCTTCGGGCCCATGATATTCATATTCCCATTTGTGTCCTCCCGCTCCTGCAAATTCATCAGCCAATGATCGAGCCTACCATCAGAGAATGCCCCACTAGTCTAGTGTAGTTTGTATATCGCTAGCAGAACACAGAGGTCTGCCTAGCATGATCTGCAATCTTACTTCTAAGTTGCATACGAGGAGTCTCTCTTATAAATAATCATGATAAATTGAGAAATGATAATCGACACTTACTACTCAGAATTCTCTTTGTTTAGTTTCTCTTAAACTATTTATGACTTAGGCATCGAAGGCATTTTGGTGGACACCATCCCCTTTTTATTGAGTGTTCGTCAATTGCCTAACAATGTCAATCTATCCTTGGCGGAAATTTGCATCCACATATCATAACTTTTTGAGTAAGGCTATTCTTACCACAATTTTATACCACATTTCTTTACCATCTTAGGTGGCAGATGAGTTGAACAAGCTACATCATTTAATTTCAATCTTTTTATTAATTAAAACGCTTATATAATCTTAGGTGGCAGAAGAAGACTCCTCGTATACCACAATCATCATTTAATTAACAATCTTTTTATTAATTATTGACTAACATTTTAAAATTAAATGCTAATTAATTTAGATGATGTGGCTGTCCACATTACATGCCACCTAAGGTGGTATACAATTGTGGTACAAAAATATGGTAAAAGTAGCATTGGGGCAGCTATTTAACTATCTCGGTTGATATAATAATATGCTTTATCAAGCATAGTGAATAGACAAATTAGATTAAGAGTTGTCATTGCCACTAAAAGCATCATTATGCACTCTTCCACAATAAAAGTATAAGACTAAACATAAAGGAAGAATTATATCTACAAAGTGGGATTAACCTTAAAGTTAGATTTTGATAAAACTAAACATGTTTATTTATTGGTTTGAACCTAAAGTCAAATTCGTTTAATTACAACAACATATGTAAGAATGACACTCTTTATTGTTAGTGTCTAAAGTCTAATATTGGGAAATCGAGTAGATCGAACTCGGAGTGAGGGTGAATATTTACAATATTTTTCCAGTGCGTAATCCTTTATATGCACTTGATATCTAGGGTTAATATCAGTTTACTACTCTAAAATTTCTTGTTTTCAACATTTTATACATCAAATTTTTTTCATCTCAATCTGTTACCTAAAGGCATAATTCTAGGATATTTTCATACATTTGTTAAATTTTCCGTCAAAACCTCTATGAACTGATGACACGGCGTCCATGTGGATAATAACTGAACGTCACGTATCAATATGAACCTACTGGATATTAAAAAAGTAAAAATAAAAAATAATTCAAAAAATAATAATTTATTTGTCCTCCCCCACTCCTCCCCGTAGGGCCCGCACCCTCGTTACCTTCCCTCTTCAATATCCTGACTCTTCCCCTTGCCATGCCTCCTCCACAATATGGGCATACTGGAATAAAAAAGTAAATAAAAAAAAACTTTCAAAAATTAAAAATTAAAAAATATATATTTGTTTGTCCTCCCCCTCCCTCGTCCCCGTAGGGCCCTCACCCTCTTCCCCACTACCTCTTCAGTATCCTAACCCTTCCCCCTGCCTCCTCTTCAATTACACCCTCTCATCACATCTGCCATAACTAAAAAAATTCACCAAAAACCAGAAATTTCAACACCATAGCAAAAAGTATCAAAAACCCACCATCTTAAGTTCTTAACCCTTTAATTCGAACCAACATAATCCTCTTTAGATTCTTTTGGTGAGGATCCGTGAATCGTGTATGTTCATTGTAAATCATGCGATCAATTTTTTATCAGGTACTGTTTGTTTTTAATTTTAAATAAAAATATTTAAAATGATTTCTAATCGCATGATGTACGATTCAAGGATTCCCGGAATTCTCACAAAGAGGATCCGAATTCTAATTCGAAAACCCACGCAACAAAACCGGTTGGACCAAAATGACACGTGATGCAAAATCATTGTCCACCTGAATGTCACGTCATTAATTAATGGAGGTTCTGATGATAGGAAACTTAATGAATATAGGAAACTGTTTCAAAATTATGACTTTCCAGGAGAGTAAACTGATATTAACCCTAATATCTAATTTATTAAATATATGTTTACTTTTCAATAAAATTTTGGTCAAATGTTAAAAATAAATAAATTATCAAATAATGTTAATATTGTTATTTGTTAAATGTAATGTTTTAAATTGTACGCAAGAAGGTCATCGGGTACGGCTATCGCTTTTTAGTACTACATTTTGTTTCACATCCGTTACACTATTTTTCATCGAGTAGGGATTATCTCATCTTCTAATCTTCCTCTTTTTTATCTCCTTTTATTCAAAGGACTACGATTATACCACGTTTACATCTTATTTTGATATTTTTATAGAGAAAAAAATCCAAAAAAGAAAAGTGTGAGAGGAGAGGATGCAATGAGATAATATTAGGAGAGAAGATAATCATACTCCGTTTTTCATATATGGTGTCTCCACTAATGGGATGATTGTTGTCTCATAAATTTTCCCTTGCAAAACTAGATATACAACTTGTAAAGGTATAACCTAAAGCTGTGCCATCCTTCTCTTTTACTCCATGTGAGATATTCTGTGATGGCACCATCCTTATCTTTGTTCTTATAAAAACAACTCTTGTGCTATAGTTTTATTCTTGTTTATACAAGTCAAGCTAATTTGACTTTACTTTTCACAACAAAGAAAGCTTTGATATATATGAGTTATATTCAGGGACGCACATTTTTTTACATACATTTTGACACATTTTTGTATGGTTTTTATTTTGTAAATGTAAACATAAAAATTCAAGCGACAAATGAAACAAGAATATGTGTACCAAGGTTCTAAAAAACGCTAGGCACTAGTCGGGCGGTGGACTGAGGTCTAGTGCCTAGGAGGCTAGGGGGGGCCTAGGCGGATTTACGTAAACTTATTTTAAATTAATTATATATTAAAAAAATAAACATGAAAAATATGTTATTTAAAAAAAAAAAGTATATGTAATGTTAGAATTTTAATTACATAGTTTGGTGTGGTGACTGAGGTCTTAAAAAGAGAGAAACTTTCAAAAGTCTAAAAAATTCTCCCTTTCTAATTGGGATTTCCAAAACAAAGCAATCTAATTTTTTAAGAATAAAATAATATAAGATATTTTGAATGAATTTTTTTTAATGTTTTTCTTAAACCACTTGGTGACCC
The DNA here is from genome assembly GCA_028566515.2 of Pyracantha coccinea. Taxonomy (NCBI): domain Eukaryota; kingdom Viridiplantae; phylum Streptophyta; class Magnoliopsida; order Rosales; family Rosaceae; genus Pyracantha; species Pyracantha coccinea. Next base: position 2,281 of record JAOTRO020177390.1, on the reverse strand, counting down.
CTCCACCACAACCCCCTCACATCATTCAAGGTCCCAATCCTATATTAGACATAAAATAGTGTAAAAAATTAAAAGAAAATGTAATGATAAGAGTGTAGTGTTGTGTGCAGGTTTGACGCATTGGAAAGAGAAATGCAATTATTTAGGGGTTTTCAGCCGTTTCCTCTTCCTCCTCTCTCACTTCATCTTTTATTTTTCTTTTGCTTTGTAAATTTCCTCCTCATTCGATGTATTCCAGGCTTGCAATCTAAATGTTCGCTCTCTCCCCATACTCCCTCTTCTCTTCAGATCTTCTATCTTCTGCTAAAAATACGACAACGAGTGAAAACGAAAAAGGTGACGCGCTGGCAGCAACTGAAGACCAGAGAGCTAGTATGCCGGAAAGAAAAAAAAAATCTATCACCTTGCCCACCACCTAAGCCGTCTAGACCGCCTAGAGAGCATCTGGGCGGGCGCCTAACTCTTACCCGATTTGGTCCAAATCGCGACAGCACTCTATCACCTAGCGCCTAGGCGACTGCCTAGGCTGATTTTTAGAGCACTGACATGTACAAAATAAATTTTGTATTAATGAAAGTTTAGAGTTATAATCTCCAATGTAAAGTCTGAATCCTCTAATTCGACATTCGGGCTTGTAGAATGTATGTGTAGAGATGTTGATCTGAGGGTCAAAGTGACTTGTCCTCGAACCAACGAACGCCACAAGGATTTGGCTTATGGCGATAGAGGAACGAGCAGGGTATGGCAAAAATACAAAGAGCTTTTTGAGTCTTCTAAACCAATGAAAGCCACAAGAGTTTGGCTTGTGGCAGTGGAGGAACCGACGTGTGTAACGGTGCTAGATAGCTCTTCCCAAATGTCGTGAAGAATGCAAAGAACTTTATGAGTCTTCTAATTGTGTAGAGTGTTTGAGCTTCTAGGAGATGTGTGGATGTATGTGTAGCCTCAACTTGCTTCCTTTATTTTTTCCCCTTCCTCCCTCTTATGAATGAGTGCATAGTATCTACAAGCAAAAAATTGGGCTTGGTTTGGAAGACTCAGTTTCAATCCCGTAATTTGTCAAATCATATTTATGATTTAATTCACTTTAGAATAATTGATGTAATTTTGTCATAAATTGAATCAGTCTTTATTTTAGGAAACGAAACCCTATTTGATGTAATTTGATCAGATTAAGGTTATTTTGCCTCGTTTTGTACTTGATTTGATTTGTTTGACAAATGTCTCATATGTTGACATGTGTCACTATTTGATGACTTGTCCGGCTTTGTTAAGTCACATGTCATGTGTGCAATTTGGCTGGACCCATGATTTGTGCCACATAAGCCGTTTGTGAGTCAAAAATTTAATTTGTTGACAAACATTTATTTCACTGAAATTTAATTTTTGGCAAACATTTATTTCACTAAAATTTAATTTGTTGACAAACATTTTTTCAAAGATCTGAACCTTCTATATTTCATTTCATCATTCAGATGTCATCCTTACAAGAACTTAAACAAATCCAAATATTAAAATATTCATTTCTAGTGAAAAAAATGGATGAATATGTATAGAGAAATACTAAAATTACTATCATTTAGTTCAATGATCATATATTTTTGAATTTAGGTATACATTTGTTAGAATTTTTCTTTTTAAATACTTAAAAAATATATGCTTTGATCGTCAAAGTACAATATAGAGTGAACTCCTAAAAATATGTCAAAATATATAGGGGTTTTTTGACTTTAGTCCTTCGAGAAGATTGAAATTTGATAAAAACTTGGTGTTAGATTACATATTGATTAGAGTGCCTTGATGTGTCCTTAATTCAAATTACTTAATGTGTTTTTTATTCAATGTCTCCCATTAAATATTTAAGTTCATTAATACAAGCATTTTAATTTATTTTTTGACCAATTTTTTTTTATTTAGCATTCTTCAAACTTAAAAGACTCAATTAATGTACCTAAATGTTAGTACCGAAATATTAGTATCAAAATGTATTATATTGAATTAATGTACCAAATTTTAGTACCGAAATGCATTATATTGAATTAATATACCTAAATGTGTGTACTGAAATATATTATATTGAATTAATATACATAATTTGTATTGAAATGTATGTATCGAAATGTGTGTACTTAAATGTATGCACCTAAATGTATGCATCGAAATGTATTATTATGAATTTAATGTACCTAAATGAAGAAGATAATGTACATCAAAATATATTGTATAACAAAAATTAGTTTATCTAATGTTTACAACAAAATATATTACGATGAATGAAAAA
>JAOTRO020177381.1:0-11653 GCA_028566515.2 Pyracantha coccinea | reverse complement strand
ATGACTTGCCCGAAGAATTCAAGAGAGAAATTAAGAGGTTGGGCGGGACTAAAGTGGAGTTGGTGATAGAGAAACAACTGACCAAGACTGATCTAAGTTCGGGAAATAGGATGTCAATGCCTCTAAACCAAATCGTTTCAATTAGTTTCTTGGTAACCTATTATTTCTCCCCCACATAAGGTTCCGGAACCAAACCTCCTCCCGAAGTACCTACATCCATCTCCATAGCACTGTCTACTTCTGCCCCAGCTTCCTTTTCCAAATCTATTATCATATAACATGTAACAGAATCTATAAACATATATTTCGGGCAGATTACTTGCGTAATTTGTGATGGAAAAGAATCCAACACACACTAAATAAATCCTCCCATGCATTACTTTTACTAATCAAGTTGTCAACGCGCAGTTACAATCAAACATCCCTGATCTTTGAACAACATCATACAATTTAACTTTTCTAAATCATTTGTTCGATTTTTGTGTTGTGGGGTTGTTAGTTTGAACTTTGGAAGACTTGATTGATGATTTTAGTTGAACTTTAAACGTTTATTTTCATTGTCTTTGATTCTAATTGGAATGCTTATGTTATGATTGTGTTGGAGATGTTAAATTTAAATTTTCAATTTTTTTTAACTTTTGAAAAATAAATAAAAATAACCGAAATCGAACCAGAAAAAAAACTGAACCGAAAAAAATGAACCGAACCGAAATTTCGGTTCGATACCAATTTGAACTGAACCCAACCCTAATCACTCTCTTTTAAAGCCGCACTGTTTGAAGATGCATCTAGCCAAAGCAGGGAGTAGCATTCTCTCATCTCCTATTTTCATTGATTTCCCTCACCTCCTCTCACACTTTGCTTTTTGTCATATTGTCTTTATAAAAAATCAATACAAGATGTTATGTGACTTAAATGTAATCATTCAAGTAGGAAAGGAGGAAATATGAGAAAGATTAGGATGGGAGAGAATCCTTCTCCCAAAAGCAGGGGTAAATGTAAAAGACAGATGTCGAGCTTTGAAAATTTAGTTTATAAATTTAGTCTCTAAATTGTCACTCTGTACTACAGTTTAGTAGTATTCATTTTTACTTTAAAAAGTGAGATGTCTTAAGTTTGAATCTCGTGAATATTAAATTCGATACCAAATTAGACTGCTTATTATGTGGTTTAGTCGAACTCTCATTTTCCTTTGTATAAAAAATATACTCAAAAAAATTTACTCTAAATTTAATGTCCTTAAAATTATTCCATAAAAAAATAAATAAATAAATAAAAACAAAAAAAAACACTCAATTCAACAAGACATGCCAAGAAAGATAAAAAAAAGAGTGAGCAATTCAACTCCCAATTTGCCTCTTCCCCACATCGAACGACAACTCTCGTATCGTTTAGCCACCCTTCACTACTTAAAAGTTGAAACACACAAAAGAGCACCTCATTTCCTCGTCTTCTTCCTCTGTTTTGAGCAAACTTCCAACCCGACAATGGCCGGCGCCGCCACTCTGTCTCTCTCTCCAACCCCAAGCTTCACCACCTCCTCCTCCCACAAACCCTCTCTTTCTACCCCCAACTTTCTCAAATTCCGTATTAAAAGAGAAAAGAAGATGTAAACAGCATTCTTTTTCTAAATGTAATAAGGGATGTCGGTCCAATTAATGAAAGAATGATTGGGAAATAACTAGACATAATTAATCATACTATCTTCCAATCATCCTGTAACCATCCGAACAACACAAACCAACGATCCTTGTTTCTTTTCTTTTGGTCTGGATTTGGGTATTTGATTGTGTAAATCTCAGAAGCTAGTGCAGCTGGGTGTTCTGAATTTGGCTAATTTGAAAGGTTTTTTGTTTTTTTTTTTTTTTTTAACAAATGATATTATCTACATTAAGGGAATGGGTGAGGTTAACCTCACTAATAAGCTAAAAATAATGTGGTTCAAATTCATCTGTAACAAGAATCAAACTTAAGACCTCTCACTTACAAATGAAAAGGAATATCATTAACCGTAGTACTAAGGGGCTAATTTGGAAGGTTTTTGAGTGAAACAGACAAGATTCTAACACTAACTGCTGGATAAGTTTGATAAACCTAGAATACAAGGCACAACAACTCTTAATCAAAACGATATATATATATATATATATATATGAAACAGATTCCCTAACACATACCGTCCTGATCCACTAAACCATAACCTATGTTGACAGACATATATCACTGCCTTATTTGAACCACAATCCATAATAACAGTGATCCGGTTACATGTAAGTTGCTCTCTACATCTGGAATAACTTTGACAAAAATGATTCTAAGACTTACCAATGGATAACTTTGATTAGTCTATCACTATCGACAGTTAAGATTCTCTCTCCTTCAATTCTCATCTCCTTCACTTCCTCTCTTTTTTTCTTTTTATCTTTATTAAAAAATCAATATAAAATGTTAAACGTAACTTAACCATAACCGTTTAAATAAAAGAAGAAAGAGAAGAGATTATGAGGACAGATAATCCTCCTCCCGCTGTTGATCCAAGTTTCAGTCTAATGCCAGATCAAACATAAATTAACATTCAAACAATGTATGCGTTTTCTTATCCTCCTTTCGAGTTCAAAAACCAAATAATAGAAATCAAGCTCGTACCGTAAACTCATTCGACCAAAACTTTCACCAAGTCAATCGACATTAAGCTCATATCAATTTTTTTTTTGTCAAACAATAAATTTTATCAAATTAGATGTTCGTTTAGTCACCAACGAGATTTGAACTCAAGGCGTCATGCAAAGGCTCACAACTTTCCACCACTGTAGTAAAAGGCCACCAACAATATTAGCTCATATCACAAGACATGAAAATATTACCAAAACAATAACTACCTTAAACACATCAAAAGAGTCGGGCACAGTAAAATAAGGGAAATATCGTCCCAAAAGACTTCCAAATAAGACGGTAAATCATTCAAATTAAACAAGATTGAAGTCTTCAACTGCCAAAATTTCAAACGCATAACATATATTGTCTTCCTGAAAGTACGCAGATAACAACCATACATAAGGGTAACCTGACTGAAATCAACGGTAACGACGGAGTGAAAGGGTGGTGTTTCTCTTCCAGGTCGCTCTGCGAGAAGGTCGGTTCTTGTGGTACAGATGTCCCTTTCCACGAAGACCCCTGTATTTCTTTCCAGCAGAAGTAAGACCACGAAGCTCTCTGTGCTTGTGAACAGGGTTGCAAAGCCAGTTGATTCTCGGGTCATTCCTGATGGCATTGTGAGCAACATCAACCAAGATAACTTCAAAGTACTTGTAGGTCGAGTCCTGCATCCAAATATTGTAGAGAAATTGTAAGCAAGACTCTGCAAAATCAAACTAACACCAAGCTCCAATCTAACTCACTCAAGTACACGAGGAAAAGTTGAAACTGAACCACGAACCTCATTGAGCCAGTATGAGTTGAGAACCCTGAGGCCTCCCAACTTGCGCCCTGCACGCTCCTCAGCAACAGACCTCTTGCTACGCTGGAACTTGAGCTGTGTCACACCCTGGTTTGTGGGCTTTCCATATACAATACCTTTGGAAACAGGCCTCTTGCGACCACCACGCCTCACACGGACACGGTAAACAACATAACCCTGAAACAAATTTTACCAGAACCATCAGCCAAATCACTTGATTACTTCAAACATGGCTGGGGACCAGCAAACAAAAGGTGCATTCCAACAGATAACAAACTAATGTTCATAAATTAAAAGACAAAAAAAAAAAAACAAAATCCAGGACACCGACCACAATAGTTCACTATATCGAATCGAGGCAAAAGCAAGAACCATAAATGGAACTCGCTCGGTAGAAGATTGATTATTTGGTTTAGTATAGCCAGTCTCAGGAAGCATTCGATGATTGAAAAAACAGCATTTATAGGCAAAATCAGAATGCTACTTAACCAGTAAATACTCTGGATTAAATTAACTGATGCACAACAAAGGCAAAGCAATGTACTAGAGACGGCATGCAAGCTCACTAAAACACTGACATGAATCATTAAGCAAAGGTGTAAACATAAACTGAAAGACCACTAAATATGCATCAGATAAGACAGTAACCTTCCAGACACAACCATTATAATCATTTCATAGAGTCAAATATCAACATACATTACGCATCAGATAAATGCCTATTAAACTTAGACATTGACGTAGAACATTTAATTTGACAATGGCTAATGAAATTATCACTACCTGCTTGGCCTTGTAACCTAAACGACGCGCCTTATCAGGGCGTGTGGGTCTTGTGACTCGGACAATCGAGGGATGTTGGCGATACTCCCAGCAGCGGACCCTCTGGAGGAACCTCATCACATCGGACTGCTTCTTCCTCCATATCTCGGACACGTACTTGTAAGCTCCTAAATGTCCCCACAACGAAACAACATGTTATGCAACTGAATTTGATAGTAATAATTAAACCCACCATTAATCATGTGATAATCAAACTTCTGATTTCATTTAAACCGTGAAATGTGGTGCATTTCCTAGAAAAATGTAGGGAACAAGAGACAGATGAACTTGTCAGCTCACCGTCAAGCAAAAACGAAACCCAGTTCACAATAACTTGTAAATTTGCAAAATTAAGCTTCTGTATACTCATAAACTAACAGTAAAAGTGAAATTATTACTAAACATATAAGCTCATTAGCCAGTACTAAGATTTAACAACAAAATATACCCTAAACACAATGCTCCAAAAAGATTTACAGAAAATTACAACGTTAATATATTGGCAAAAATGAGTATTTCATAACCAATCGCATACAAAACAGGTTCAGCTGAAGTTTCAATGTCCATATAAACGAGCATGAATCTGCGTACGAAAATGGAGATGAATCGAGAGAGAGAGAGAGAGAGAGAGAGAGGAGTACCCATGGTCGGATCAGAAATGAGCTGCGACGCGCAGGGTTCGGCAGACGGGGCTAGGGTTTTTCCAAACACACAGTGAGGCTTTGCGGTGAAAACTCGACTTTATAGTGCTGGAAAGGATCGGGATTTCCAATCTGGGCCGTCCATTGTTTTTCTGAAACCCTAGAATGTCTTCAGAAATACGATGTGTCGTAGCTTGCTAAACGACATCATGTTTCTCGGTTTTTAACCGGATTTTCTTTGTTTTAATGTGGCCCAGCAACTCAAGGGCTTTCCTCTATTGGACTTTTGAAAGTGTTTTTAGAAATGCTTTTGGTAAACATATTTCCGGAACCAATCCAATTACAAATGCTTTTGGAATCCAAAAACATTTTATTTTTAAATTCCTTTCATCTAAATCTTCCTACAACACATTTCTTCTTCTTCTTCTTTCTTCTCTATGATTATGTTTCTTCTTAAGTGAACAAAAGTCTCACAAACCACTATCATTAAGATTAAGCATGAACTCAACTCCATGATAAGGACTTGTGTGTGGACGTTCCCCTCTCTTGGTTTTGTGTGTTCACTATGCTTTTTGTTATTGTAATTACAAAATGGCCATGGTTTATACACTCTCCTTTTGTATTTCTTCCTCTCCTTGTTTGTTTCTCTCCCTTCATTCATTGTTTATATATTCAATTATGTAGCTATGAATCGGAAGAAGAAAAAAAAATTAGGTAGCTATAAACAAAAGAAATAGTACAAGGGGATAAGAGAGTGAAAATCATTTCCCTTAACTGTATGTTTTATCTAAGCGTTTTGTTGTCTGATGTTCCTAGTTGGCCACTTCTTGTACTCATTTCAATTTTTTATTTCTCTAACAACAATAATATTATAGGCACTGCTAACGCAAGGTTGGCGAGCACCTACTTTTCGACCGCTTGAGGCAAGTTAGCAAACTGACAACTTTGTAACACGAAGCTCCATGGACAAACTTACTCAAATGTCAACCCCAAGTCACGTGTTTGGCCATTAGCGATAGAAGAAGCCTATGAAGGGACATAAAGGTTATTAGAGCAAGCATTTGGGTAGGCATTTCCTCAACTACTTAAGACTGAGCAAAGCACTTGGTACGTGTTGGTCCAGAAAACCTTGCACCTAATTCTAAGAAAGTGCCACTCCATCTCTCTGTGTCGACTAAATGAAGAGAAGTCATCAGCAAGTTAAGTTTACGTGTTAAGATTTTTTTTTTTTTTTGGAGTAGTGGAATACTAGAGAACCTAGGGATTTTGGGACCCATTGAAGGCCTGTATAAGGGAGGCACAAGAGGACAGAAGGAGGACGATATAACCGAACTCATCTTGTAACCTATATCTAATATACATAGAGTACTACAGCCGATGTAGCCCAAATTTTAAGGGTGCACTAAAACTTTGTTGTCAATTTCATATGGTCTTTATCTTGAGCCCATCAAAGGCCGACTGTATTCGTCTTTGTTGACCTCCAACTTTTGAGTATTAACAGGCACAAACTACTTTTATCACCAAAATGACTCCTCAAATGGTGTTAGTTGTTTTAATCAAATGAGTTTGAAGGTTCACATTTGAAAAAATGGTAAGCTCACGCTCATTGAATAGGTTTGTAAGAGAAGATTTTTAAGATCTTACCTCATCACGGTAATGAATTGATATCAAGTTTAGTTTCTTGAAGTTTAGCTAGAACGCGGCACGGCTTGATGAGGTTCATTATTTGATCGAAATTGGGCACCAAACCCACATATGGTAACCAAAATTCAAGAACTAGAATGAACCCGTCGACCACTTTAGGCTCACTAATATTCAACGACATGAATATCAATTTGTGAAAATTACAAATATGTGGGTCTTATTTGTATTAAAGAGATAATACAAATATGTGATAAAGTATATATTAAGTTTCTCTATATATTAAAATTGGTGAAATTAAAACATAATCATAAAATAAAATAGAAAAAACCAAGAGGCAATCAGGAACTTCAAGGACTGAATATTTTTATTTATATTTGGAATTTTTGGGTTTTTAAGATGCGCAAAAAACATATCAAGCATCAACAAAAAAACGAAAACATACATTCGGCCCCCGAAACAACTCCCGATTGGGCTTCTTTACAAATACAGTCCTACACCCAGCGCCTCAACATTAAGTGAGTGGGGCCGAACGATGTCGTTCTCGGAGAAAGCCAACTTCGGCGTTACCCAAAAAACTATCTCTGCCTGCGATCCCGATCCCTGCCTCCTCTCGAGTGCCTTGAGGGCTCTTCCTGCTCGGCGGCCTGCGGCGGCGACGCCTCGTACCTCGACGGCTTCCTCTTGAAGTGTCGATCGTCATCGCTCGACTCGTACTCCATGGAAGCAGCACTGATCATGGTCTTTCTGCTTCCAGTTCCGCTGCTCGCAGTCTTGGCCGTCGACGACGACTTGTACTCGTCGTAGAACCCATTCGCCAAGGACGACGACGACTCCTTGTGATGGTGATGCGCCGACGGTTTGGTATCCTCCGCCGCCGGAGAAGGAGCGGCGGCAGAAGCAGTGGAGGAAGAAGAGGCCTTCCGCTTCTTGCTCACTTCTCCCTCGGGAAAGCTTATGCGAGAGAACACGCTTGCCTTGTGCTTCCGCTCCGCCGCGGCCGCCGCATCTGCCGCAGCAGCTGATGCTGCAGAGGAGGCAGGTTTCGCCGATGCTGTCGTTTGGGCGGAAGGTTTGGCCGAGGACGACTCAGAACGGTGTCGTTTCTGGCGGGGATGATCCTCCTCATGGTCGTGCTCCCTCTCGCGTTCTCGTTCTCGTTCTCGGTCCCGCTCGCGTTCCCTGTCGTGGTGGAGGTGCTGCTGCTGCTCGGATTTTCTCTTTGGAGGACGGGGAGGCGGCTGTGGCTCCAGGTCACGTGGGTCACGTGAGGGCCTGCGTTCTGGAGATTGCCTCTCGCTTCTGTGACGGCGGTGCTGATTAGGATAGTCTGGGCTTGGTGATCGGGCCATTGACTTCTGCACCAACAAATAAGAATCAACCCAATGAGTCATCCTTCGTAGTAGTCATTTCCAACCAAATTTACCAAACCGTTCCCATTTTACGTCTTTCTTTTCTTTCGGTAATTATTTCAGGTCCTTCAAATTGCATTGCCCGATTAAAATTTGGAGGATTTAATCCGACTTCCGTTGCACATAGACCAGTTATACGAGTTTTGGTGATTTGGGAGGAGGACAAGCATTACTAATTTTACAAAATTTTAATACAAAGTGACAACGAAGGGGTTTTCAACCAACAATTTCGGGAAGTGAACGAATTTTCCACCAACAATTTCCAGAAACGTTTTCATTACTCCCGAATCAGTGATCCTGCGAAAAATGATTTGGAAGTAACGGCATTCACAAGGCCATCTGGTAACCCAGACCATAACAGAACTCCAAATTGACCGTTTCCCGGTCACCGTGACAAAGGCCAAACTAGAATATGTTCCTTCCATTTCCTCTTCCCATGGCCAAATGGAGCATGCATTACCAAGAAAACAAATAATATAATGACGTAAAATTTAAAATTAAGAACCAAAGAAAAATAATTAAACGATAGGATAACGAAAACCAGGCTAATAAAACACCCTAAGCTCTTTGATCTTAACTGCAGCCACAATTGGTTTTCTATTGCCAACTTGGTGTCTGCTTGCCAAAATGCTGATAAAAACCATAAGCAGCTGCTGCAACACACGACAAATGATAACGAGAGAGGAAAATTGGCACGATAAAAGACGTACAGATTTGGATTTCATTGGAGGACCATCGCCACCGCTGCTAACTTCCCTTCTGTATTCCCTGTCTTTGGAGAACTCCCGGCTGAAAAAAAAAGAAAGATGAAACTCAATTAATTATTCAACCACGCTATAATAGATACTTGCAGCTTTGGCGGAAACGCAACCAATTTCAATTTGAAATTCAATCTTTACCTTTGACCCTGTCTTTCATTTTCACGCTTCCTTCTCAAATCAGCTTTCCGAGCCTCAAATTCTTCTTTGCTCATAATGGGGGGTCCATTCATGCCATTCATCCCATTCATGCCCATACCAAAGTCCGCAAGATCCCTGTATGAAGTTGAAGATTCAAAACGAAATAAGGTTGTAGGGTCAAAAGGAAGGCAAAAAACATTGAATTGCAGCTTGCAACCATAAAATAACACTTAAGGCAATGGTTCCACCTACAAACCTAAAAGATTGTGTAAAGGCTCCAAAAGAAAAAACATTAACCTGCACATCCAATTTGAATAAAAGAATTCATAACACAAACACACCAACATATCACACCCGTTCACTATGAAATTCATGAGCATACCTCTGAGGCGGAACCATGGGCATCATATAACCTTGAGCACCAAATGGGTCCTGTGGACCAAGACCCATATACGGCATGTCAATGGGACCATAACCCATATACGGCATCGGACCACCATATGGTGTCATATATCCTTCCATGCCCATGCCATGTTGCATGCCATTCCAGTATGGATTATAAGCAGCGGGGCCCATAGGAATCATATAGTTTTCGGCTGCAAGATCTTGAGGGTTTCTCCATTGCATGTCTGCGTTGAATGTAATCGTGTTATAAAATCTATTGAATCATGTATATAATTCAAATTTATAATTACTGCAGATAACTTGAGTAGAAACCTCTATGTTTACAAAAACAAAATAAGAGAAAAGGCATACCATTTACAGGCACACGAATTTTCTTCTTTTTCCTTTTCTTTCCTATAACGGAGATACAATGAAAAAAAATAAAAATAAGAGATCACTACAGATTTCTTTTCAAGAAAAAATAATTTACTCAACACATCTATCCTACACCTGCATGTCAAAAAAATAAGGTAACACAGAACTTGATTATGCACAAGGATAGAACCAGAGAACAATAATACCGAGACCACTACATTACCTGCCTCCCCAGAAGCCATCCTTTGCTGCACTTCTTCCTCGACCAGTGGAACACTACCTTGTGACGCTGGTTCCTTCACACTCATTGATTCACGCGTGGCTTCAGATGCATCAGCTACTTTTGTAGTTCTCACTCTCTCTAAAATCTGCTGCTGGGGAAGAACAGGCTTTACGTCATCTTCAGATTCAGGAAACTTTGGAGGTTCTTCATTCTGAGGTAACTGCTTTTCATCTCCTTTTGATGCAGCAGATACCGTAGGGGAAGGAATCTTGGGTTGTGGACAGCGAGCAGACTCCATATCTGAATGTTACAAATCATGAGTGTAATTATAAAAATGTTCTAGTCTAAATAGAAATATAAGGCATGTCACTGAAAAACAAACCTTGAACTTGGAAAGTACTCCCAGCATTGTCAGCACTACTGTTACCACCAGACTCCAAGATGCGATTGATTGTATCTCTCAGTGTCTTATTTGGCAGTAGATCGTCTGCCAGTGTATTTGTAGCCCCACAGACACACACTGACTTGGACATAATGTAGTTCCTGATACCTGATTAACATATGAGCCATTGTAAACAAAGAAAATTGATATGGTAAATCGTACTGGTACGACAATTCAGGATACACAATAAGATATCAAAAGGCCTCATCAAATTACCCAGATAAGGGTAAACCAAAAAGATCCCAAGAGATAAAAGTTGAAATTCTTCCCGTAGAAGTTCAAAATTTATACAATTAAATTTACATCATAACTTACACTTATCACAAAAGCTATTAAAGCAACACTTGCTTGTTAGCACAGCATCTTTCATCACTTCTTTGCACAACGGGCAGTGTAGCTCGGGCGGTAGATCACCAACAGAACGCGTAGATGGTAAACCTTCAATCTCTTTCTCAAAAGCAGCCCTATTTCCATATCAAAGATAATCTTAAGTTTTTTATGAAAAATAAATGAAAAATACGTCTATAAAATTTGTAACACCAGATCAGCTTACTCATTCGGCCTCAATACAGCTTTATCACCACTTGGCAATTTATATGAGCCATCCGGGTTTGCCATCAGCATGGACTTAGGAATTCCAGTGGGTGGCTTCACTCTTTTAATGTCAAAATTTGGATCACCATTCGTAGGGCAGTGCTGAATATAATGCCCTGAACACACATACAAATGCCAAATATCAGAATTTTCCTCATCTAATCACTTATCACAAAACATCTGTTAACTTCTAAAAGGAGAAGGAAACTTGAACATACCAGGCACCTTACACCTATGACAAATATAGCCCTGTGGAGGTGTTTTCCTCTCAAAGCCCCCTACTCCTCGACCTCAATCAAAGAAAAATAGATATCAGTTTCATTATGAAAAATTGACAGAAAAAGAGGCAGAAATTCAATCAGCACTGATATGTTACGAAAGATAAAAATTATATAATCTAAAGAGACTCACCAATACCACGTCCATTCATCATTCTTCCACCCCTGCCAAAACCTCTACCAGGACCAAAGCCATCAGGACCTTGGCTGCAAAAACACAAAGATCATCCAACATTAGTGACCACAAACCTATCATTATCATATCACAGTACACTAATGAAACTGAAAGCATCTTACTGTTGCCATTCCAAGGCTGGAGTGTCGATTAAAGCCTTAATCTTGCTATCTTCATCAGCTTTATCAGTTGGCTGCACATCCAGAGCCTGATAACTTGTCTGCACTGTTATCACTTCAGGAATTTCATACAAATCATCCCCATAATCATCCCAATCTGGATCACCAGGCTGCAAAGCCATAATAAACAC
>JAOTRO020177371.1:0-11653 GCA_028566515.2 Pyracantha coccinea | reverse complement strand
AACGGATCAATGGATGGAAAATTTAACGGAGGTATTATTTTGAAATAAAATGGTAGTTGAGGTATGAAAGTGAAATGTTTTAAAGATGTTGTATGGGGTTGTAATAGACCTCAAACCTGAGGAGCTACTGTGTAATTTACCCTTTTATGTTTTATTGTCAATGACTCATAAGCACTAACTCTTCTCTTTTTTCATGTCAAAAATTATTACCTTCTTCTTTTTCTCGGAGTCTAATTATTTAAATCACTGCTTAATTACCCTAAATACTTTTGAAGTTTATCAAATTTTCACAAAACTCCTTCACATATGAGACATGACACTAATACCTCTCACGTTTAATTTACTTTCACATAACCCATTTAGTCAAAATTCTGTAAATAAATGGACAACTTCACCTTTATAACTAATTAATTAAAGTTTACCAAAAAAAAAAAAAGATTAATAAAACATGTATTAGAAAAAGAAAATATTAAAAATAAATAAATTAAACATTAAAAAAATTCACAACTTCACCCCAATTGTTTTTCTGGAGACCTATGGCATGTAGCTGCAGAATGTGTGAGATGAAATTGATTATCTACATGCAAAGGATACTAGAATACCCCTGACGTGTGGCATAGGTTCAACGCAGCCCCTGGGGTGTGGCATTACCCATCCTGCCTTGCACAATAAATTTACTATACCCGTCTCACCTACCACGTTGATTCATCCAGCTGTGGAGGATCTGTGTACCTCTAAACTAAATCATTTTACAAATCGATGTGGTAACCAAATACCCCTCACCGACCACATTAATTCATCCAGCTGTGGGATAAATTTTTCAGTATGACCGGTACACAGAATGGTACATCACGTGTCACTAAATAAATGATGAGATATGTGTGCTAAAAAGTTAACAACTTATAAAATAAAATTTCTCACCATTCATATTAAAACACGTGATGTACCACTTGTGTTGCCATCATAACTAAAAATTTCTCCAGCTGTGGAGGATCTGTGCACCTCTAAACTAAATCATTTTACAAATCGATGAGGTAACCGAATCAAATTAATCAATGTGGCTAAATGATTCTGTCTTAACTCTTATCCACACGTTAAGAAAGCAGGTTGTGTCCAACATGACCCAAACAAGAAGGAAATGACTCGTTTGTCAAGTCTACACATAGCAGAGGTCAAAGGGCCAAGGCTTTATTGGAAAATGAAATACTAGCACCTTCGATACAAATGATACTAATTTACAGATATATATACATCATACTGATATGATCCACCGCTACAATCAACATGATGTGTCCCTCATCAATTACACAACCTAACGCGAACTTAATTCCTAGACTAGGCGAAAAGGAATCATTTTTTTACGAACAAAAAGGAAGATTCTTTTGAGAAAATACCTAATGAAGGAAAAGAATGTTCCCAATTCTTAATTGAGCATCACACAAACTAAACTGTAAAGGCTTTTCAACAATATCTGCCCTTCACTGCCTTTCCTATGTAAGATATTAGAAGTCTGACTTCATGAGTTTTACTCGAGATCTTATGCTGACGTTGTCAAAGGGCTTTGCCTGTTCCACATGGATGTAATCCCTTGTCTTAAGAACCTGCAAAACAGTGAGTACAACCACAATCGAACCAGATTATTAAGCATTTCAAACTACATACCCACAATTTGTACAAGAGCATTTAAATATACGAAAACACAGTATTAAACTTAATGGCTACTAATCCTTATTTTATTACTATTTTCTTTTTCTTTTTCAATTTGAAACATATAAGGGGCGTTTACATGGGAGAAATGAGAGATGAAGCATGGAGGAAGAAGTGTGCAAGCGTTGTGGAAGAAATGCATAGGGAATGGTACACAAAACGAAAGCTAAAATAAAACTAAAACAAAATTGTCATCAAATAGGCTTAAACTAGCTAAAATAAAGCTAAAACAAAATTGTCATCAAACAAGCCTTTTATCCAAAGGGATCCCCATTTTTGGGTAAAAATGGGGACTAGTTGTAGGGCCACTTCTGTCGAACTTCAACAATCTGAACCGTCTCACATGTATATATATATATATATATATATATATATTATAAATACATAAACTTAAAGCCTTCCATTGATGGTTCAATATCTTCCTTCTCTTGTAAAATTAATGATGTCACATGCTCTAACCTATCTTCAAAAATTTTGCTTTAGCTCAGTTAATTTCATTACATGCTTTTGGAGTTCCCAACATTGTACTACATATAATATATATAAGAATATGCGATCATCCTTATTAATGAAGTCCTTCGTGACTAATTTAGCGATCACCCAGATAAAAGAAAACCTTAGCATAACATTGATCATAACACTTACCAATGTTTCAAAAAACATCCTTGATGCTTCCTTTCGAGTTTTACCATTTAACAGACTGTCCATGCCAAGAACTTTTTTCCCATGCGCAGGTTCCTTATCAAGTAAAGTCTGGAGATACTTGGCAACAGCCCTATATGAAACTCAAGAGTTGGTTTTTAATAATAACAGAAAACTGATATCAGAATGTCTGATGACAAATAATAGATAATCAATATCACAGAAAAACAATCAGCAATTTTAACTCAGGAATTGTATGGCATGAGAATTATGAAAAACCTGTTTACCAGTACACAACCATTTTCTCCAAATGGATAGAGAGAGGGTTTAGGGTTTTATTATTCAAAATTCTTAAATCGAAATATGGAAATTTTTTCATATTGTAACAATGCTTCACACACAAACTTGTCAGTATCACCTTCAATGAGGTCATGCAAACCAGAAAAAGCGATTCCACTATCTTGCAATAAAATGAAAATAGCAGCATGCATACCTGGTGCGGGAAGACCATCCACTGTTCTCAAGAAGATGAGTATCTTCAGCGCACGGCATGTCATCGACAGCTTCAGTAATTTCATCATCATCTACATTCAAAAACTCTGAGAAGAACAATAACATATGTTATTCAAAGGAAATCCATCACATAAGTGTGAGGGAAAAAGGGAATTTTACTTTAAAATGCAAAAATACTAATGCAAGGAAGCACATAGTCATCAAATATGCAAGCACAGACAAGTCTTCATTTATGCTCCAGGTGATTTGCAGCATTTGCCAAGTCCACAGAGTTAATAAGAAATTTGGAAGTGCCAAAAAAGTACAAAGAGTACACTCATAAAATGCATAAATAGTTCTGTGCTATGTGGATAATCCATGTAGACAAAACGTTCATACCAATAGGTCCTAAGCAGGGTACATAATAAATAAGACAGTCCAATAGATCAAGAAGGCAGGAAGAATAAAAAGTCAACCTGTATCATTTCCAAAACCTACGTCTTCACAGTCCTGCACAATATAGCCACAATGTGAAGTTAAAATCATGAATTGTACTTTACAAAGGGACATATCTTGAAATGGAATTTGGGACAACAGAACAAAATGAGTAATGCACAAAAAGACCCTCTTTCCAGAAGACAATGCCTATCTTCCAGGCAAAAACATATATAGTTAAGGAACAGCATTACAAAGTCATGTCATCTTCAATATCATTACCATGGAACTTCACAATCAGACAATTCTCAAAGAATCAGGAGTAAAATATGGTAATCATAAAATGAATCAAATACTTGTTCAAGGAAAAAAGTTTTATTTGGTTCTAATAGATATAGGGGATCGCCAGTGTGTGGGTGTACAATTATAACAATTAAACGAAGCCAAATATAAGTGTACGTGTGCACAACATGTTTTTGTCCCCAAGAAAAATAAGAATACATGCAGTGAGTTTCCTTTTTCCCTTTTTAAGTGACATTAAAAAAAAAGAAAAAAAAAGCTTTCTTTTCATATGTAAGAGACATTCCAAATAACTTTCAGAACCAAAAATAATGAATGTTAACTTACACCACGATCTTCTGCAACTGCAGCGACTTCTGCATCAATGCCACTCTGTGGATCAACCTCCCAACAACCAAGACTTTCCTTACCATTCAAGGAAGCATTGTCATCACAATGCAAGTTTGCCTCCAGGACCTCAGTTTCATTCACAATATGTTGCTCACTATTTTCAATTCCTTCCACAGGTAGATAATCTGAAAAACCAAGGTTTTTGGATTCTCTAGTTGAGAGCGTAACATTTACATTGTCGGAGAGTTCAGACGCACCTATCTGAACATCTGCTCTGATTTCAACATTACGGTCAACAACTTCAATGGCATCAACTTCTTTCTGGATACTTGCCTCCACTATCAATGCATCCAACTCCATGGGTTGGGCGTCCAACTTATAATTTGGTGACCTGCATAATGCATCCATCTGTAGCAAAACATCTTCATCATCAGTTTTATCCATAAGCCTTGACTGGACATTAGCATCAGCTGACACCTTGTAAATATCTTCTACAATAGGATCAGCAACTTCAAAATTTTCTTTGTCAATTTCCATTTCAGCTATCTCCCCCAAGGGTTCATGTTTGGAAGTATTAAATTCTTCCAGGTCAGTGATCCCCTGTTCTTGAGCATCAGTATGGTGAGATCTTAGGTTATGATCTTCTTCCTTCTGGTTTTCGTTCTCAATAGGAACGCCAGCAGGCTGTGCTGCTGAGTCATCTCTCATTATTACAGGTTCAGTGCTTCGAAGGGGTTCAATTTCTTTAGTAACATTTGGCTCCAGAGAGGATTCTACATCCTTCAATGGCTCCGCAGAAACATTGTTTTGCTCATTTTCGGAAACCCTTGTTGTACTTGCATCAAATGTTCCAGTGTGCAGATAAATCAGTTCCGCCGACATGCCTGATAAACATCAAAACGAATTCAGGTGGCTTGTACAGATTTTGTGAAGTATATCAATCATTCACATTTCTACTGGTCTTCCAAAATAAACCAATAAATGACATGATTGGATAAACATACGTCTAAGTATAATTAACGTACCAGTAAATATGGGTTCAGTAAAAATTGCATCTTCCAAAAATTGTCGCTGAATCATTGAAATTTCTGGGGGAGTACAAGGAGCCTTTTTTCGCACACGACGTATGTCTTCAGTATTTGTCAGCTGCTGGCGTATTTGACTTCAGAAAACCGGCAGGCAAGTAGTTAGCACTTAGTAATGTAGCACACAACAACTTATACAAGAAGATAGGTCTAGCATGCTTAGCACGATTATTTTCATCTCAAAACTTAATAAGTATCTAAAGTAAACTACCAGTTAGTCAGGTCCCACTCTAATAACATAAACATTACAACTACCGATAATATACTTCAAAAGAACAAAGTGTGAAATTTCCCATCGGAACATGCTAATTGCCCAAAGAGACCCACCATTAACTTCTATGCCAAAATATGTTGAGGTGGATGCAACTACAAATCTAAATTATACGTGGTAATATAGGCCTTTCATATTGTGGAGGTCTTAAAACAAGCAGCAACTATTCAAAAGGAAACACTTTTCTTATGCTCAGTAAAAATATATGGAAATTAACACATACTCGCCATGCAAGACCATTGTTTCATCCATTAGCACTTTCCTCTTTGAGGCAGTACCACGGGCAGCAGTTCTTGAGCGTTTAGTGCATATCATTTCAGGTGCAGGCGGAGTGGGTTTCATTTTTAGAACCGAAGACCTTCTTCCAACTGAATCAACAATAATTTTCAGTTTAGTCAATCATATAAGCCTTAGAAAATTCTTTCAAACAAAGATTCAGGAAAAAGAAAAGGATAAATGCCAGACTGATCTATCAACTCTTGGTCATAACACAAAATGACATGTACAAATTTCTGAAGGAGTGAAGAAAGAATCCGTTTGATACCTAAAATAGAAGACAATAAATCATCATCATCAGGGATAGATTCTGCAGTTCTCTTTCCCCGGGCCTCCCCAAATGATTCAACTGAATTCAAACTCTGCACTGTCAGTGTACTTTCTGTGAAACTACGTTTTTTCCCCGAGATGAGTTTAATCCCATCACCATCACCAGCATCCCCACCTATGACTTCTTTTTCAGGCGTAGGTTCCACTAGAAAATCACTTGGTTTAGAAGTGAACCCCTCTGGTACAGAGAGCAACTTTTCAGGTGGAGGCAAGTTAGAAGTGGCAGACCTATCCAAGTTCTCCAATTGATCGTCCAAAGATGTTGCATTGTCCAATGAACTTGGCCCTACAACCTCAGATGGTAAGTTGAAGGGGATTTCCGAAATTTTATCCGCAGGAGATAGCATATCATGATGACTCGGAAGGGAGCCACACGCCCGGAGCACAGGCACTTCAGCAGATGCCGTGTCTTCATGAGTAACAGGCTTGAAAGGATCTGTAATGTTAGGTATGCATGATTGTTCCATATTATTAGCAGTTTCAACATCATTCTGTATTTCAGGCTTGAAACATGTCTGCTGATCTTCCAAATAATCTTCTGACGCTCTCGGACAGGAATTACTTGAACTAATCTTACGAGCAGGGTCATCCAACTCAGATGTGACCTGGGAGCAGCTAGGAGATGCAACAGTTTCATCAAACCTAACTCCAGCAGGTTCTGCATGTTGTGCATCCTTTTGATCTAGGAAAGGCATAAGTGGTTCATTGTTTATAACAATACCATCATGTATATCTTCAACCCTGTTTCGGCCATCCAATGCACCAACTGTCCCATTTAAACATTCTAATACTGGAGAAATGGATTCAATCAGCTCATGCTCCTGTGGCTTTGTTTGTTTGATCTCCATATCGCCCAAATGGTAGCCATTCTCGTTGGGAGAAACCATTGTATTATCATCCCCACAACGCGGACCTGACATACGACCAGCATTGTCTGAGCTGCCCATGGATGCTAAATTTGATAAATTATGGTCTTCGAAATCCAAGTGATCACTGCAGGCCATAGGCTCCTGAACCGCAAACAGGTTTGGCTCTTCAAATAGTCCAGGAGTTGATGGAGCTTGAGCATACATAACAAAATCAATATTTGCAGCTAGGACACCATTCTGTTCAAAAGGGATATAAAAAAAATATTCATCATGGAGGCAAGAATTGTATTATACAGAATAGTACATGAATCGCACTTCCCTCCACTCCTCAACAACAACAACAATATAAAAAAAAAAAAAAAAAAAAAAAAAAAAAACAAAATAGAACCTCCTTTCTTATATATGGTAATTGAAGAATAATTAGGACAAGACTTTAAAAAGAAAGACGATGAGTTTTTGGGTAGTATTAATAGACCTGGTTTTCAATCCCATTCATTTGTATGGTTTCTGAAGTTCCAGGTATCCCCTCAAACATATCATGCTTTTCCAGAGGTGCTACTGATTGGCCCAATGTTTGAGGATCAGCACTGAAATAGTAGAGAATGAATACAGTACATCAGAAAATATGTAGTGTCCTAAGTCATTCCATGGATCAAAGAAATAAAGAAACCACACAACCATCCACATAACTGCACAACAGGGACCAACCTCTTCAACATGAAAAAAAAAAAATCCAAATAAACAAATTAAATCAATGCGGACAGAAACACCCAACTTTAATATGATAACAGGCATACCACTCATAGCTTTCTTCTGCAGCTTAATGACATAGGGAAAAAATAAATTTTGCTTAAAAGTTAAATAAGAAATCACCACCAGCAATCATATTTACAGATTATTGGATTCCAGACAGATCAATTACAAATTTCAGCGTTCAATTTTACCAAGATAGCTAGAGCTAAAACATGAGAATTTACAAATCCTATCACTTCAACTCAAATCCCGTGATTTTAAAATTTATTGGTACTTCAAGTTTGAATTACCTTATCCAAACCCAAGCTTATGATTTTTTTTTCCCATAAATAATCAATCTTAAGGATATGGTGGTCAAAGAAAACATGGGTTAAGCACAGGCTTTGTTTACTTGAAAAGAGGTAGAAGCATAGGGCCAAACAATCCAACAAAGAAGTTGAGATGCTCTAATTCTAACTTATAGGATCCTCTTTGTGCAATCAAACAATGTGTGAGAATTAACAGTAATCTGCGCTTGACACTAAAGAGATATAGAGTTTACTCTGAAATTCCATCATTCACTTGAGCTGCAACCTTGCCAAAGAACAGGTCCTGTCGTTCAAAAAACAATAGCATCTATAAGTGACATATATACATATGTGAGATAATAGTTTTGTATAGTAGAAAACATAAAGATTATATTAATGAGGTCTCTGAAGGAAAAAAAATCAACGTGGACCAGCTATTAGTAAAAGTTTACAAACAACCCACAGCCTACAGAAAACAAACCGCCATAAACAAGATAAATGACAAATAAGACAACAGTTGGGCCACTAGATTCTTGCATAAGCAATGCATAACACGAGCACAAAATAAATAAATAAATCAATGAAAGCCACGCACAGCCCAAAAGATTTGAACCATTGAAAATTGATGAAACCCTACAATTGAAAATCATCCCACTCTGGCTTTGTGCTTGGTTGCTGAAAAGAGGGTATATAAGAGATTTAAACAAAGACGCTAACAATACGGGCACGTATAGTTTCTTGAACTGGTTATAAATAATATACACCAGTCAGTAAAAACCTACTAGCCCGCTTTTTACTTTGTCCCAAAGCGCCCATATGAGAATATGAGAGCTTGCACGTGTGTGAACTTTAGCGACTCCAACCAACTTGAGTAGGTGAGTGACACAGGTAGAAACATAGTCATTCTTTAATCTTCATCAACTACATTTCTCATAGGATCGTTTGGGAGCTGAATATATCTGCAAGCCCTGAATCCTTAATTCTGTAATGCCAAACCCTAGTAACAAATTAGTAAAAGCAGCGGCGAGCCATAATTTCACCGCACCAACACAAATTCAAGGAAACCATGCACAAAGATTACCAAGTCTTCATAGGAAAGGAAGTAACTTGTAATTCCATAGTATTCAATTACCCAGCCTTTCTTTTTTCAAAAGAAATTTACTATTACTAAGGGGAGGGGGGAGGGGTTGAAACTATCACATTAATTTAGGGGAGGGAGGAGTTTCGAACCCGGGACGCATGGTAGAAACCCAACACCCTATCCACTAGGATACTGGACCACATGCAATATTCTATTACCCAGTCCATTACCAAATTATTCCATTTAAAAGTTAATGCAACAAAGCAGGTACAAAAAATTACCTCATCAAATTCCAGACCAATTTGAGAAGTATCACCATCACCAAACCGCTCTGAAAATAAACCACGAAATATTGGACATTTAAGTTAACTCATACATAAACATCATTAAGATTTATCCATCAAATTTAACTCCATGTACGATGATATCAATCATGAGTCATGACAGTGAACTTATGAGTACTAACCATCCAATCCAAATTGAGATGAGTAAACCACACCCTCCATTGTATCTTGGAGAGTTATTTGCTCCCTTGTACTGACATGAAGATCAACATAGTTACTGCAAAACAACTGAATGTTAAAATTCACACAAATACAAATCTTCATATCCAGCATCTCAACAGCTAAAGCTTTAGCCCTAAACATAATGGAACATACTAACCCCTGAAAAATTTCATTATCTGGTAGCTCAAAATCATCAAGATCAAAAGTCTCAGGCAAGGTGATGGAATGATACGGAGCAGTAGATTCTTCTGGAGGTAAATCAACTGCAGTGGAGCGAAAAGCTTGCTTTATCTTAAGCAAAGCCTCACTGCAATCATCAAACAGGTAATTCACCTTTCTAGAATATATCCTCACCACACCAAGCAGAAGATGGCTGGACAACCTGAGAGCAATTGGAACTTCAGGAAAAAGAATAGAATCTGTACACAAAGATAGACCATGAAAGTTAGACGAGTGGATAGATGAATTTGATATTATAAAAAATAAAAAAAGCAATACTAAAAATAGAAAAATAACTGAGATACTGAGATTTGAAAAGAAAATAATACTACCTAAATCCCCAAATTATAACCCAAAAACAAAATTTGAGTTAAGAAAGTATTCAGAATTCTAAGAACAATATTTCATATTGAGAAAGCATGTGACCCTGACTGGAACTACCTAAAAAACTAGAGACTTTTCTACGAATGGATGTAAACAACAAAAGCCGGAGCATGGTGCTCAGAACTCAGACGAAGATGATAAAAGATCTCCCTTATTCCTTAACTGCAACAGTTTTTTATCTTTCTTAGGTCTTGTAACGGAGTGCAACTGCTGCTACATGCCCTTCTAAATTTAATGCAAGAATAAGATTTAAAAGAATTTAAATGCATGGTATAACTAAGTGTGCTCTGCACTTCAAGAAATTTAATTTTAATTTTAATTTTTTGGCGGAGAAGAAACAGTAAAAGAAAGCAATAACTACTGATACAATTGCACCATAACTATAGATTATGACATGCACCAAGTCTGTCTGATGAATACAAAGCCTTGATTTATAGAACAAAAACTGAATAACAAGCCCTGTGTAACTAAATTACTAAAACAATCCTAGCTTTGAAAACCCTGAGATAATAATACCCGGGGCATAAGCAAAGTTAACGCATAAGTAAAAATACTTGAGAACCAGAAAACCCTATATTACAATAATCCTGGTCTATTCTGCATCAGGTAGACTTCTGGGCATCATTTTGCGCCCCAGTCTCTTTAGAACTCATGGATAAGTGGCTTTGTCATATCTTTTGACATATTTGGTATAAGTGTATTCTGCATCAGGTAGACTTCTGGGCATCATTTTGGGCCTCAGTCTCTTTAGAACTTATGGATAAGTAGCTTTGTCATATTTTTTACATATTTGGTATAAGTGTATTCAGTCTTAGTTTTCTTAGCCCAGTGGAAATCCTATCCACCTTCTTTTCTTTAAAATAAGGTTTGTTTTGTATCAAAATAATAATTAAAATAACTCGGGAAGGAAATTCAGAAAAGAAGAAGAAAATGCAGCTCTTCTTGGAAATGTTTGTGGAGATTTCCTTAAATGTAACTCTTTTTGGTTTGTTGTGCTTACATGCAAATATGGATTAATGTCAATACTGAGGGATTATAATATTGTGGTTAGAGGCTCCAATCATTGTCCTTGGAACGCCATTTTGGAGGGCATGAGGTCATATTTCCTAATATTGTGTTGTGCAAATCATTTCATTGTCTTTATAGATTAAAAAATAGTGTTCTCGTAATGTATCCATGGCAATGTAGGTTGGTTTTCTTTTCCATGGGTTGATATCATAAGTTTTGTAGGGTCCCTTTGACAGAAAAATGTATCCTTACAATCTGCTAGATCAAAGAGAAGGTCTTGGAAACTTAGAGGAGAGTCATTGGGCCTTGTGTAAAGCACATTTCTGCAAGTTAAGTGATGAGCCATCTTCCAACGGTTAAAGTACCTAAATACTTGTCATACTATGAAAAAATAACGCCTAATTTTGCATATATAACACCTGTGTACAATATGCAAAAAAGAGGTCAAGACTATTGATAACATTATTCTTCATTTCTCCATTGCTTTAATGCCCTGGGGTAAGCAGTTTATGGAAGTAAAGTTGTTATGGGTGATTCCAGATTTCATGCAATTTCAATGGTATGTGAGAAGCATTTTTTTGTGTGGTGTGTGCGTGTGTGTGTGCATCGACGAGGAGGAGGAGGGGGAGGAGAAGGAGAGGGAAAAAAAAAGGAAGGGGGGGGGGGGGGGGGGGGGGG